>LQRL01041741.1:0-10555 GCA_001703475.1 Hydroides elegans
TATGACTGAATCAATAACACCAAGTGGTGGTACAATCCACGTCTTGCAAAGCAAGCCGTGGCTAATAAAGAAAGAAAAATGTATGCAGGGATATGAATTTCATGAAATGAATAGTATGGTGTGTAAATTTGTACGTCACAATCGCATGTTCTCCCCTAAAGCGTTTAAATGGGTAAATAAAAGTAGCAATAACTTTGCTTATATAAGCAATATATGCACATAAAAGCAGCTTTTACAGCCCCAAAGACCCCGAAAATAACATATTCTAATTTCATTGAAATCGAATAAGAACTTATGGAGGCGATTTGAAAAAAAAGTTAAAGAGCTAAACAAGTAAATATATATATATATATATATATTGTCGCATAAATCGATAACGGAAAAGCGGTGGCACAATCCACGTATTGCATAGCAAGCCGTGGCTAAAAACTAAAACAAACAAAAGCACCAATATCAATTATGAATAAAATCTTACCTCAATTTCTTTTTCGCGCGCAATTTCCTGTTCCTCATCCCAAGCGGCCAGTAGTGTGTCCTTGAACTCTTCGCAGACGATAAATCCCTCGAGAATCGGATGAGAAAAGCCGCAATGCGCTTCCCAACCGACCATAGCGGAAACACAGTCTATGCCTAGCTTTCGGGCTACTTTGTTCAGGCCGGGAACTGGAATAGCAATAAGAACAAACGCCATATAATGTATGTTTTTCTTTTCGCAGACGATAAATCCCCCCAAGAGCGAATATGAACATCCGCATTGCGCCTCCAAACCGACCATTGCGGGAAAGCAGCCTATGCCTAGCTTGCGGGCTACTTTGTTCAGACCGGGAACTGCAAATTAAATTAAAACAAAAGTCGTACAATGTAATTGTTTACTTTAAGCAGACGACAAACCGCTAAAGGATTTCATGAGAAGACCGCAGTGTGCTTCCCAACCCCACCATAGCTGGGACACAGTCTATGCCTAGCTTACGGGCTACTTTGTTCAGGCCGGGAACTGTAAACAGAATCTTTCTTTTATATATATTGTTTTTTTTTAAGCAGACGATAAATCTCTCGATAATCGGGACAGTCTATGCCTAGCTTGCGGGCCACTTTGTTTAGGCCGGGAACTGTAAAACAAATCAGAAACAAACTTTCTATCATATATATATATTGTTTTTTTTTTTCTTAAGCAGACGATAAATCCCTCAAGAATTGGATGTGAAAAGCCACAGTGCGCTTCCCATATTAAGATATTAAGATATCAGGTACGATTATTTTTACGTCAGGGCTTTACAAAATGAATACAAAATATGTATTTTCAGAATAAAAAAAACTCTTGACAAAAAGTTAATATAACGTCTACGACATCCAAATCTGACGAAAGATTAAATCTATAAGTAGTCAAAACAATTTAATTGCAACTAGATGGAAGGTGCTTATTTAGAGCACACCTATCTACAATCTTTTTCTCTCATACATATGACTGTTTATGACTCTTTTCAATAAGCTTTCCTTTTTTTTCAAAAAAAAGGAAAATTCTATATAGAGTCACATTATGTTATGTTTAATATTTCAACTAATCTGGAAGATATTTGTATACATAAAAGGTTACGTCTGCGTTGCTAATGTTTTAGTTCAAACCCTTATCCAAGTGCGCAATAGTTTGAATTTAAATTAAATATATTATACCAACATATAGACTTTAACTATTCAAAAGATAGTCATATGATTTTAGGTACTGCAGGCTTTGAGTATTGATTATGTGTCACAGTGCTTTTATAGCGAGAGCTGCTCTTGCACAAATGCCTGTCCGGTTATTGATCGTGTGACGTCAGTGACGTAACTACAGCGTTTTTCATTGAGGCGATTAAAAAAGCCTTTCACAGCAAGAGTTGGCTATGTTTTGTAATAAATAATACCTAAATAGTATAGTAAATCGTATTCTAAACTACCTTTGCTCCATGTCTGACTTGTATTTTATATTACTATGAGTATTTCACGGAGCTTTTCGACCTTTTACACATCGAAAAAGGGATCACGGGAAGGGTGGTGGTGTTTTCCCTAAAACATCGAGTGACCGCAATACCTGCATATGTTCGTAAACGAAAGGATTGCAGATATTAATTGTTTAACTAGAGCACATAGAAGGCGGACATTTTGCATGCGTCATCTTTAGGGCATAAATTTACGCGTAAGCCATTTTAGACTCCCCTATGTATAGATGATGAGATATTTCACGAAATATGTATGTGTGCTCACTGTGGTTTGCAAAGGCACACGACCATTCATCAGTGCTATTCTGCACGGGTTCAAGCCTTCTGAGTCAGCCACTTCAGCCATTCAGCCACGGGGAAGTACGGTTCACGTCTTGACTTATTCCAGTTATAGTCCATATATTCACAATTGTTATTCTTATTGCAGGTTCAGATCAACTATTTCCATGCCAGGACAAATTTACAGTCACATTCGGGGAAAAATATGTAGATATAGTGCATCCTTATGAGAATCCAAATATATCTGTGGATCCAACGGAGTGCCATTGCCTTATTTACCCAAGTTCTGGTATTTGGCCAAATGGCGAAAATGAGTACATATATTTTCAATATCTAATGACCGGAGGTGTGTATACCTATTTCACATACACCATAGATCAACAAAGGCATGCCTTTGATGCAATGCCTTTCATAATGAACATGACCTCTGATAGTCGGGCTGGACTCTACCACCCTAACGGACGTGGTGCATATACATACCGATCAATGAATTCAGTTTTCATTGAATATCGGATCAATCCAAGTAAGTATACCGCATATTGTAACATTAATGTAGAATATAAAATGAAGCAGGGCTTTGCCTATCTCACAAACAAGAGGCAGGCGGCCCGCCGGATCTAGAAAATTGGCTGGATCGTAATGAAATATGGCGGGTTTAACAGAGACCAATAGGTATTAAGTGTACACATTTAGTGTCCATATCGGTAAAAACATTCTTCGCTCGATTAACCAAACTTAAATATGTTCATATCAACATTTATTTTCAAAATATAACCCGTTTTTTTTGCGATGAATTCAAAATCAATTAAAGTCAGGAAGAAATAAATTAATATAAAGGTGGATACTCTTTTCTCCAATATTGAATTTTTTTTATTGATGCGGCAATTTAACAACGATTCACCTCGCCATTATATAAACGCCAATATAATTCAAATTAAATTGATCTGGAATTTTGAGGAACTCTACAAGCGGGAGTAGTTTTACCACAAAACTGTGCTCAAATACACGCCAGTGCGCCCAGATAGATCTCAATAAATAATACCTTAGCCAATGCGCCCAGAAATACATGGATTAAAAATATGATACTAATCGTAACCCAAGCCAAAATGACGTCTATGCTCGGGGTTTCTAATCAACCAAATGTTAGTTGTCGAAACGATTTTTAAAGAATTATCGATTGCATACATTAATTCATAGGATACAGATTAAGAAAGTCGACATATTGGGGGCTCCTCTTTGTAAATCATTATGCACACCAGAGTACACAACTGTTCAAGAGTTCCATTAGCTATAAGTATTTTGATGGGTTATTTACCAAACGGTACACCATTTGCATATCTATTGTATTTTACCGTACTGTCGTTCATATCAAGCTTTTTTTCGCAATGTCTTTCATTTATATGTTTTTCGTGTTCATTTTAAAATACCAAAAGATTAGTTTATATATGCAGTATTTTTCAATTGTGCCTATAACAGAATCCATAATACCTACATTTCGAGTTCATACAACGAACATTTCCAATGTTAAGCAATATTTGCAAATGTCGCCTATAAAAAAAGACATATCTATCTTTACAACGAAGCCTTTAATTTGAGCCGATACCTTAACATTGAATATTGATTCTAGATTTAATTTGTACTCAAACAGTAAATTGCATAAAAGAATAGTGATTGCGCCAAAAAATACAACAATACATATACACAAGATAAAATATAAAATAGTAATTTAGTATGTTTGGTCAAAATACAAGTATTTAAAAAAATATGCGACAGGGAAACAAAATCCATTTAGGGATGGATAAGATCTCGTCGCCTCGCACTAAGGTGGAAGACTAACAACTTAAACAGCTGAAGAAAAGTCTAGAATAAAACATGAACCAAATAAACAAAATTCCCATATGGGTGTGACTGTAGTTTTATCAGGCGAAAATCCCGCTAAAACACTCGTAAGACAAAATCCTGATAAAGTATCAGTTCTAATGCAAATTATTTATATAATGTAGCCATTTTACAAATGTCAAACGCACTATTTTATTGAACTGAAATATACCGGTTTGTGTCATTCGTGTTTCAGCATTTGCTCGTGACATAAGTTGCAGTCCACATGAATTCTACCGACCCGGCTATCCCCTGTCTATTTCATCTACAACCCCAATTCCTACAACCACACCCACTTCGACCTCAACTCCTTCGACCATAACCCCCATTCCCACGAGCACCGATTCTACATCGATTCCAACAATAACTAGCCAATCATCAACGTCTTCAACACGAAACCAGGATTCTAACCAATCTGATACTAATGATGGTGACCACAAAGAAAAGAGTTTGGCTGTCAGTACCGTTATTGGAGCTGTAATAGGTGTTGCAATGTTCTGCTTGATAATCGGGGTTATTATTGGTCTCCTCATCAAATGTAAACCATGGATTAAAAGCAGGAAGCCATCGCAAAACAGTAAATCAACAGAAGATGTGGTTGAATATTATAACCAGGCAACTAATCCACAAGGCGAAATGGGTAACATTGAGCCGTATGAAGAACTGAGTGATACAAATCGAAGTCGAGATTATGCGAATGTTGGTGCATACGATTCGATTGAAAAAGTTGGTGTTAATAGCGGAAGGGATTATGTGAATATGAACGATGGAAATGAACAAAGAAATTCAAATACGGAATATGAAGATGTCAGTGGAGTTACACTTACCATAGCTAATGATTAAGTTAGCTAGTTTTTAGTGATGTGGTTCTGTTGCGAAAAAAAGTTTAATATCCCATGACATTTGATTAGGGACTCATTATTTTACACAAATGATATTATAGAACACTGTATCTTTAATAAGTCCATGATATTATTTTAGAGAAGTTGCTTAACAGACTTTATATACTGTGATTGTTTCATAGATTTTCATATGCATATATCCATGATACTAATTATTGTACACAATGCATCGCATAACGTTTAATAGTTTAAAAACAAAATAAAATGCTTATTATTTTCTACAATTTTATATCATTTTCTATGAAAATCAAACTTTGGTGGTAATCACCATAGACGTTTTCGTTATTATTTCTAAATCATATTATTTGTTTTACTATAGCACTAACGTGGCTGCAGCATCGTGGATAGTGGAAATGTTACCCAACCTGAGCATTTATTTAATGATTTCTTGCACAATGATGCTAACACTATGAACTACTTTTTATATACATGATAAATACAGGATTTCTGATCCGTATCATATTTCATAATCAAATATCGATTTTGAAATCCAATCACAATTTATGATATAAATTTTTCCTTTGAGAATGATCCGGACAATGAACCGACAATGTTCCATGACCATTTATTGTTTTTTTTTTATGTTTTCTTTTTGTAATACATTAACATAAAT
Source organism: Hydroides elegans (assembly GCA_001703475.1). Taxonomy (NCBI): domain Eukaryota; kingdom Metazoa; phylum Annelida; class Polychaeta; order Sabellida; family Serpulidae; genus Hydroides; species Hydroides elegans. The sequence goes on from LQRL01041741.1 coordinate 5,649, forward strand.
AAATCTCTAATATTCTTTGTTCATAAACTTAGAATTTATGGTATTTAAGAATCACAGTGACTATTTCCATGTGTTTTACATTCTGCAAGCGAACTAATAAGTGTTCATTTAGTGAACTGGTAAAGTAAGAATGTTTATGTTTGCAATACTCTATTTATTGATCAATACAGGGACGTTACACAAATACGCTTTATCAAAAGCTACTATGTTTATGGTCATTTCTTATTATAATTCCATAAACATTTTATTTGTCAAAAGTAAACCGCGCATGAAACATATTAACTTAACAATGACAAACAAACAATATTTTATCAAGTATACTTATCTTATAATATAATGCCCTTTATTTATACTGTCTTATTTAACCCACCCCTCGCTTCCAAACAAGGAAGTCAATAAATCATGTGTGTTTATTATAATACGATAAAAATCCCTCTCAGTATATTCAATTCAATGACTTTTTTTAACGAATGAAATGAAATAGCAGCAACATTTTGATCGAACCCTCGCATTTTTTATATTACATTAAACAGCGGATATTATAATATTTATTTTCACAAAACCGAATCCTGCATAAAAAATGATTATATTGGATCGTCTATTAATCTTGCTGGGCTTGCAGATTTTTGTGGACAAAAGTGAATGCTATTTCATTTTGGATGTATATATTAGTTCGGGTAAGTGTTTTTGTGTTTTGGATAGTCAGTAGTTGCAATAGCACCAACTTAATGCCGGTTTAAGCCTGATACAATTATAAAGATGTCATGGTTCGGAATCTCTATAAAGGACCAGCGCCCTGCTACTTTCTTATACTTTACCTAATTAATCAAACATTAAAGGGGTCAAAGTATTCAGAGAGAAACTTTTTGTGTGTGTGTATGTTATAATTACACTTTTTCTTGTTATATTTTTTTTTATTGAATTGTTTTTTTTACCATTTTTAATACTTGAATTACAGGCGTAAGGGTGTTGCAATCTTGAGTATTTAAAATGCTTCATAAAGGTATCTAAATTTCAGGTGATTCAGCTGAATATCGACAATATTCATGCCAGGATGATTTCACGGTATCTGGAGAACGAGGCTTAGTGAATATTGTCCGACCTGATGATAATCCAAATATATTGGACAACCCTACGCACTGTTACTGCCTTATCTACCCAGGTTTTGGCAGATGGCCAGATGGAGATTATCATTTCATCGACCTCCAATACGGAATTTCTACTAATTTCGTGAATATAGCAACATATACCAAGAATGGTCCGCTGCATACCTTCGATGCAGTGTCTTTTATATTGAATATCACCTCTAACCGCCAACCTAGAATGCACTACTTTAACGAACTTGGTGAATATAGTGTCGTAGCCTTGAATCCAGATGGCAGTGCATATTTCCGGTTCAATCCAGGTAGAGATTGCTTACATTTTTCTACTTATTTCTAAACAATTCAATATATATTCTACACAAGTCACTAAGTATATCATTAGAGGGAAGATATACTAGTTGATTTAAAGACATATAGTTATTGAAATTCTTAATTTTAATTTACAATTTTTGCTTTCAGTTTTTCGAACTGACATCAGCTGTAGTCCACACGAATTCTACCGACCCGGTTATCCTCTATCTATTTCATCTACTACCCCAATTCCTACAATAACATCCACTTTGACCTCAACTACTTCGACCACAGCCACTTCAACCCAAACCCCCATTCCCACTTCGAGCACCGAGTCTACATCAATGCCAACCATAACCAGCCAATCCTCAACGTCTACAACAGCCAATCAGGATTATGTTCAATCTGATACCAATGATGATGACAACAAAGAAAAGAGTTTAGAAGTCGGTGCCGTTATTGGAGCTGTAATCGGGGCTTCGATTTTCTGTTTGGTAATTGGGGTTATTGTTGGACTCATCATTAAATGAAAACCATGGATCAAAAGCAGGAAATCATCGCAAAACAGCAAATCATCAAAACAAGTGGTTGAATATTATAACCAGGCAACTAATCCACCAGGCGAAATGGGAAACATTGAGCCATATGAAGAACTGAGTGATACAAATCGAAGTCGAGATTATGCGAATGTTGGTACATATGAGTCGATTGGTGTAAATAGTGGAAGGGATTACGCGAATGTGAATGATGTAAATGGTCAGACTTCTTCAAATGTGGAAACTGAGGGTGTTAGTGGTGTTTATCTTGCGATAGTTTAGACATGAAGGTCGAGGACAGTTTGCCACAGCTCAATGATGGTTAAATATGCATAGTCACTTATATTAGCACAACCCATAGGAGGACCTTTTAAGGATGCTTTAAAAAGGTTTGAGCAAAATCGGTCAAGGAGAGAAGTGAGAGAAGAAGCGGTGAAGAAAAGTAAACGAACTAAGCACCTCACTAACACAATGTGATAGCACAATCCACGTCTTGCATAAGCAAGCCATGACCAATAATAGAGACATAAGCCAGTTGACTTTTAACATACACCGTATCAAGATCTAATAATTGCACATAAAGCATGTTCTAACACAGAATGATTGCACAAACCACGTCTTGCATGAGCGTGTCTAATAATATAGATATAAGCCTGTTGACTTTTAACATACACTGTATCAAGGTCTAATAATTGCAAATAGAGGCATGTTCTTAAGACTTCAGTTTACTTCACTTTTATCTCATGATATTGTTTTCAATGACCGATTTGCCTACTTTAAATAGTGTTGTTATTTGTCGATTTTCATATGCAAATATCCATGAAACTACTTATTGTCAGTAGGCATTGTATAACGTTCAATTGTATGATGAAAATATATATTCTTTTTAATCACATCAATGGTTGTTTCTCAGCATTACGGGGGCGATAGCATTGTTGCATTTTCGTGTTAACAAAACATTACATTGTGGATAATGTTACCCATAAAGAAGAAAATTTTAGGATTCCGTGCATATCTATGCTTACAAAATAAAGTGCAGTTTGCATTGACATTTAAAATCCAATAGCAATTTCTCATGTATTTCGTGTCACCTAACTGAAACATCAAATATTCACGTTGTACCTTCATACAGGGGCTTAATTATCATATCATTGTCATTATAATATTTTATTCCCCAATATCATGATGGAACATCGCCAAGTTTTACAATACTTAAACATATTTCGCAAACTGGAACGCAAACGCAGAGTAACTGATTGCACTCTTTCGGGTGCAAGACATCATTCATCTTTGATGGAAGTTTAAATCCACCTCCAACAAAGGGAATAAATACGGTACATATCGCAGATGCAAATATTTCGTTTGGCATAGCGAGAAAGTGAATGAATGTTATTATTTATACTGTTTCAGACTTCACAGATTTTTGCGTTTTGTGAGAAAGGAGGTTTCTTGATATGCAAGTTTATTTTTTGTTGAATTAAAAGTACTTAATTGGACGGATTTTTTATTTTGTTGGGCACACTATTCTCTGTGAGTGAAAGTGAATGATATTTCATCATAGATATTCCGAGTTCAGGTAAGTTTCTTTTAAATGCATCTTAAATTGTAATCATGTGCTTATATTATGTGTAGTATACTAATCGGTCAGGATGTTTAGGAATATTGGGTTTATGTATTCGACACATACATTACTTTTATCCGTTTGCCAGTCTAGGTTATGACGGGTTAATAAGTGCTTAAAGTGGAATGGATTACGTAAATGTAAAAGGTGGAAGTGATCAGAGAAATGCCAATGCAAAAGATGAGAGTGTTAGCAGTGTTCAGTTATCGATAGCTGATCCAAATTAAAAACAAAGTCGTAAACACCCCGAACATTTGTTTATCTAATGCTTTATAAACAAAACTTATCACTGGTATATGTATCTGCTACTTTTCTGTTCTTGTGTAATATTTGCCTTTTCTTCCATTTCTTCTACTTTGGATAAGTACATTTACACAATATTTAGAATCATACAATTTTATTTATAACCCTTTATATTTACATATCTTATGACAAGGTTCAGCGAATTAAATAAGACTTCTCATTTCTATACTCTGCTAAGTCAACACGATAACAAATACACAGAAAAAGTTAAGACGCTCTAAAGAGTAGAATAAATATTTGACTCTTTTACTAAAACCAATATAATAACGTTACAAAGAAAAACATTATTTGAGTTTTCAACAAATTATTTGAGTTTTCAACAAATGGAATGATCACCTCAATAATAATAACCACAAGGTGGCAATCAAAATGTAAACTGCATTCGATAATATTATAAAAATATGAAAACCACGAGAGGATTGTGTTACGTTTCATTATGTTTATATTATCTCTCTATCGAAGAGATTGAATGTTATTTTATACTTGATGTTTATTCGACTTTTGGTAAGCTGCATACAATTGACATTCACTTTTATGAACTGAAATTATAAATTAAACCTTCACTGTCTTTAAGATACTTCATCAACAACCACTGACTACCCTCTATCTCGAACAATAACCACTTCGACAACAACGTATCCAACCACAGCCACGTCTACAACCACTTCGACAACAACCACTTCAACTACAACTAGTGAGGCGACATCAACCAACGATCACCAATCGTCAACAACAGTTCACCAGGACCATGCCCCTTCAGGTCAAGCCGATTCAAAATCAAACAAAACAAACTAGAAGGTCAGTGACCTTGGATCCCCCGTGAACTTTAACAATGCGTACAAGCAGGATGGTCAGTTTTTACTAAAAATAACTTTGGCAATGACGAACTATTTTCGACAATTTTCAACCGATCAAGATGACACCATGACCAGGCACGACTGCAGACCTTGGTCTGTATGTGTATTAAATAAAAATTCTCTCGCTCAATTCCTCCATACTAAACTCGCGTGCACATGTACTTAACATCGGGTGAAAATGTTAAAACCGACAATT
>LQRL01041763.1:0-22961 GCA_001703475.1 Hydroides elegans
AAACCATTTACGCGAAAAGGATCCTTTATCAGAGGATAAAGCACGATACTTGGGAGGATTTCTTAGTAGAATATCATAAGACTTTAGGATAAACAATAAATCCCCTCCTGTCAAAAGAGTGCCAAAATGAGAATGCGAATTTCCGATAACGCTTGGCACAATCTCGTTTAGTTCATTAACGTTAGAGCTAAAACGGGAAAAATAAAGAAAACACTGTAGTGCGCGGTTAGAGCTAATTAGTTAAACTGTAATTTATTGTAATTTATATTTTGACACATGGTTTCAGTTATGCGCGTTAATAGACAGGAAATTGGGAAAGATAATAAGGCATTAAGCCGTTGATTGCTTGCGATATGAAAATTAATGGTAACACATAAAATAATGTTATGCTCGATCACAATATTTTGAATGTGATATTATTAGCCAAGGCAATATAACCAGAAATGTTGCTCTTTTACTAATGAATATAAATTTTTGACAGTTATGTTCACGGTAGATTTTTTATAATGAACGGCTAATTTTTGATTCTTACAATGTATAGACATGTTACAAATATGCATCATGACCCCCTAAATATGACATATTCACTTGAATTAACATCGAAAACAGGTTTCATACTGATCGTTTCTCCACATTTTCGTTTTTGATGTTGAATCAATCTACTTAGACTTTTTTCGTCAACACAGAAGCATCTAGCGAAAGTTTGTTGTCGGGACAAGTCCCATTTTCACGTTTTCATAAGTCTTTGCATGAAAAACCCTGCATACGAAATCAAAACCATCAGCATACTTTACAGGAACCCCTTCACAGCCATCACTGAATAAAACATGAATGTGCAGCAACTCACAACTTCTAAACGGTTGTAACACAACAAGTTTTGAGGGTTTTTGGTGAAATGTCCCTAACAATAGCTCAGCATGGAACCGAATGGGACCACAATACCATGGCATTTGGAAATGGACAAGCATTTCGGATATTGCAGAAATAGGGTCGGGGGTTTAGCCTAGTCTACCTGAGATCTACGTTGGGTGGCAAATGCAAAGTTATGTATGTACGGATCTCGTCCCATCCTGTAATATACAAAAGTTGAGAATCGCTGGGAACCATCCTGTCAAACTACTCTGAAACGTAGTCCACAAACTACGATATTTCACAGACACCGGGTAACAGGATGCCAGTTTTACATTTATATTTACATACATTCACAATACATTTAAACATATACATTAGTGTTTATTTTGATGACGTTGTATAAAATTCAAATAATTGAGCAAACACATGTAATGTACAAGAGACTACATTAATTCTATCACAATACTACATTGTTATTAAATGATAAACTAATCAAAATAATGAAAATATATAGTAAATAGCTTCTTTTCACATAATGCCACTAGCAATCACTTTGCAGCAAGATAAAAGTAAAACATTAACTTCTTGCCATCCGACGACGATCAACTCTCATATTTTATTCCTATTTTGATATAAACTTTATATCAAACTATACAAAAGGGGTTAGAGACATGGGCAACCCCCAACCGTGAGACTTCTTTATACTCTCAGTCCCATTAATGAGGGGCTAATGTTGAACATGGCTGGGACAATTCATGACGAAAATCATCATATAAAATGACAACCCGACACCATCATTAAAAAATACACATACACAATATACATATAGACGGATGGATGATGGTAGTTTTCGTATATGGACTGCTTTAGATTTATACAGGCTGTTCTTACGACTTAATTTACTGTCAGACTCTTGCGATATTTGAACAAGTAGTGCTAACAAGATTAAATTGTATGAATGCAGTTTATCTTATTAATGATAGATGACCCACTTTGTTGAGAATCATAGAAATCGTTTATTCAAAATATCCGTCCCTTGGGACATGTGGACCTTCGGAAATGTGGACCTTTGGACATGTGGACATTCGGACATGTGGACCATCGGACATACGAACTTTCTGATGGCTGGCATGGAGCCGTTCGGTCAGATGTTTTGATACCATTGGCGCACCCGGCTCAATATTGTTCTGGATCCGCGCCCTCAGCACCAACCGACCATATGACGACTTCAGAGAAAACCTTGAGGTATCGGAAACCTTTCATTTCCCAGATAACATAGCCCCTCCCTCTGAACTCAAAGACTATATTCAAAGGAAGTTAAATCGTCATATATATAGATTAGAATCACCTGCCCACTAAGACAGGTATAATTCGGGTATTACGTTTAACCCGCCGAAATCGGTTCATTGATAATCGAGTTTAAATTCACTCAAACGCCCTGATTATTGGGATATCGCACATATGCGTTTTTTAACATGTGATTAAGATCTTATCGCAAGCAAGGTGGAAATGATCGAGATTATCATCTGAATCAGAACTTGTCTTTTTTTTAAAAGAGCGAATTACCGGTTTTAATAAAATTTTATTGGAGATCTTATCAGATAAAATCAAATCTCAACTTGGATAGACTGCTAATGAGGAGTTGTTATTTGTGAAATTGAAAATTAGAGTATAATTGGTCCAATTCAGAACGCGATGACGTATTAAAGCTTTATTAGTGAATTTAGATACAATGGAATTCTAAAGACATGGTGCGAAGCAAGAAAGTCTCGTGAAGGAATGCGCATATAGATCAAACGCTTCTTATATGCTTTTCATTTTTCTTTTTCTTTTCGTTTGTATATATTTTTTTTTATTAAATTGAAATGCAGTGATCATTGAAAACGAGTGACAACATTCTTTTTATCGCAAAACTCCGATCAAAGAAACTGACAAGCTTCGAGCTGTGGTACTGAAATCAATGAAACATAGACATGACTGTATGACGCGCTATCTAATGTTTAAAAAGATAAATGATACGGAATGAAAAATTATTTAAACCATTAGTTCAATACGAGTAGGATTATTCTGTAAAATCTGCAAAGAAGGTTTAACTTATCACAGAATATATCGCAAAATGGAAAGTGATTTATGATCCAAATTAAATAGTGAAATTGTAAAAAATACATTTAATATACAAAAACTCGCATTTTTAACCTCTCGTGGCAAACGTATAGCTAAACGCAGTAACGATAAACGCTTAAACCATAAACACAAAACGTCAAATCGCTAAGGAGCCTCTCACCATTGAAAATATCATTTGCAACGTGGTTCCGCAATTTGATGTCATTTATTTTTTTTTGTTTTTTGTTATACAAATGTACTTGTTGTATCTCACTTTCTATTCTCTATTTTCCATGAAACATTAGGGCATATAAACTCTCATCTGAAACCTCATTAAAGCCCGGAAATCGCGTTTGACACGGGCATAAAGAGACCTCACACCTTCCAAGTCGTATTTTATCTAATGACAGTGATGCTAACGTCTCTGGTTATTTTTATATACATACTATAAGCAAAACTCAGGTCTAATATAGGCATTTTTTGAGTTCGGCAAATGAGGTTGTGCATGATATACAATGGTGGTTGTCGAGCATTGATGCTGTAACTCCTAATAGTTTGTGTTTTAGAGACTGAATACAAATCGCGTATTATTCATATTAAAACGAGTCAGGTTCGGCCTGTCGAATGCCTTGGGGTTTGGGATAAACGTGATGATATGTGTACGGCATCCGAATAGATTCTAGTAAAGGGCCCTTTCGTATCTTGTTTAGTTTTATGGACGTTTAGTTAAAATGGACTGAAGGTATTTGATGTAATTTGACGACCATTAATATATGACACAAATTGCCTTAAATATCACATGATGAAGACATATCAAAATGACTGCACGCTTAAAAAAAAAATAGCCCCATTGTTGTATGAATGCAACAATATATTCTAAAGCCCCTCTCATTTTGTTACCAATTAGTTCTACTAATGTGACATTTTTGAGACTTCATTTATTGCCGTTTCGTATATAGCAACCGACTGTAAATAAGTGATCGTTTTAGAGTTTATCAAAAAGGGTAAGGGGTTGGGGATGAAAACCATGCTCTAAAGCATGCTTAAGTTATATCCCCTACTCTCTGAATTTCTTCTTTTATTCGAAATCGTCCCTTGACTATATTTTTAGGTGTTTTAACTATAATGAGAGGGATTAAAAACTAAATGTGCACATTATTTCAAGCAAGCAGGGGTGCATCCTCTTTTCGCAAGCATATTACATACAGGGGATGACATTCTGTATATTTCTATGAAGAAACAGACAGGGTTATATAGACGGGAGGCGTATCACACATTAATATCCTGGCAGGAGATTTAACCCTATTTTAACTGAAAACCCAGCGTCTATATTGGTTTAAAAAGTCGAAGTATAATCGCTTTTAGAAACTGCAAATGGCCACACTTCACGAACAGCATCCCGTGGTGGAGTTCATGACTTTCCTGGTTGGAGAAAAACACCCTCACTCCCTCCCCCGTCAGGGTCTTAAGGGCCTGGTCATACGGAAAGCCTCTTTCAGTTATTCTCACTTACAAACAGTGTTTTTAATGTATTCCCATCCTGTACTAAGCACCTCTCAGCTCTCGTTTTTAGTTTTAGGCTTCTCTGAGTTGGGGCCGTGTGTAACAGGCTGTCTTTTCCTTTGGCTGTTCAAAACGCAAAAACCGGTAGTGTGTTTTCAATAAGAATCACATTGAAAACCAGGGTAAGTTTGACTTTTAAAAAGCTGGGAAAGCTTTCCCTGTGGCCAGACCTTAAGGGACCCCTCCCTCTCCGTAAGGTTTCTTAATGTGTCCATCCCCCTCTTCAATGGACCTCTTTGGACCCCATTTCTCCCCTCCCTTTCACAGCCCCCACCCCGGGGTTCTGAACTCGGCACGCGGGTCTATATTGTTGAAATTTTATTTTCTAGCTCGAGGTGAATAAATCCATCAGCTTGTGCCACGCTCATGCCAGTAAAGTGTCTTATTAAACATTACAAACTGGAGCATTTATAAAGTTCTATATATCGTTAAACGTTTTCCAGTGACCGTGATTTATTGGGAATTATTCATGTATTGAAAACGTGGAATAGGGGTTTTGTTCGTTAACGGCACATTGATAGGCAGTTTCCACATCAGGACACCCCCTGCCCCTCTTCATTTGCCCAAAGGGGGAGAAGCCATCTCCTAGAAATATGTTCTCCTAACATATATATCACACCCAAAACGCAATCAACGTTTTTCTAATCACCATATAAATTAGCTGAGACGAGAAGAAAAAGAGCGGGAATATTAGGGGTCGGGGTGGGGCGGGGTGTAATGATTGGGTATGGGGATGGGGGTTAGTAACGGACGGATATGTCCACTTATATAAATAGGTTGTGAGCCATTGCCACAGCCATCAGGACAATTAAAGCTAATTGAGTTCATTAGAAAGTGATATTGACGAGATTGGGTTGTGCGGGTTTTTGAAAGTTGGCACATGCCGGTAGTGGGGCAATCCATCATTCCCGAGTCCTGACACGTACGAAAAGTTAAAAACGTTGAATAGCCAAGCCCCACACCTACCGCCTCTCAATCAAGATCCCCGCCCAATTCAAAATTGGATCCTATCTTCTTGGTATATACTTTTTCGTAATATGACACTATATTGCTGTCAAAATATCGCGCGAGATATTGTTAGCGTATAAAAATGCATGGATACGAAAATTGCGCATAAAACCCCTAACCCCCGCCCCATCCCATGTTAAAACCCACCCGTTAGTATCTATTGACGTGTAATAAGATGCTATTTGGTTGTCATAATGATATTGCGCGAGTAAACATAAATTACGTATATTGATGGATATGAAATTGGATGGTTTGCATTGAATTTAACTTGCCCGCGAAAATCTTTTCGTTTCACAAGTGATCGTAAATGTCTAATAATCCCTTTCAATATTTTGAATAATGCCATGGGGTTTCGTTCAATCATTCTGAGGTTTTAAAAATCTTCACTGCATACATTTTATTAATGATAACAATCTTAACTTAAATTGTACCATTACAATATGCTGGGTTTCCAGTTTAAAATAATCGATTTGAAAAGACACACGATAAAAATACTAAAAGTTGCAAACATGTGAAAATTCCCCATACCCAAAAACTGTGTGTGGTAAAAATGATCACATATAATATGAAAAAGAGGAACTTAATAGATGGCGAAATAAAACCTGATATAAATACAGTGCTGCTAATAGTTACAGAGGAGAATTTTAGTACAATTCTTATAACGAGAATAACCTACCTGATAAAATACCGATTAAACGTTACGTACGTAGCACCAACGTCGTAAACATTTCTCTTATAGGTTGTTTGTTAAATGCTGTGAATTAATCATACTGTAGACGGACAAGTTAAAGTTGTGACCTCATAACTGCGACGTTCAGAAAAATATATAACGCAACAAAATCGTCCACGACAGAGCCATGCATAATATATTAACGTCGGGACGTCGGGGGCAGTTGTTTTGCCAGGTACGAAAATAAAATTCGATTGACGAGAAAAAAAAAAGGAAAAAAAAACTGAAAGCCCCGTTTGATGTTGAATCGATGTTGTCAACGAAATGATGTATCGATGAACTCATCTCAAAACATGCATCTTCTTTATTTTCGCAAAAGACACATTGACTATAAATGAAATATCATCGGTGTACATTGTATATTGGGTATTACAATAACATAAAATACATAATAACAAGGGGCTGTAAAAATGTTAACGTTCACATGTAGGTAAATTTGCGGGTTCCGTTCAAACATATGCGATCTACATGTACATGTACATTGATTTTATCTCAACTTATGTTTTGACCCTTTAATTCATCACAAGATTTATATGATTTGAATTGTTAAGAAAATATTGTTTTACTTAAAAGTATACCGACCAGACAACCCAATATGCTTAAGTGGTGGCAAATGGCGTATAAAAACAAACACAGCTCCATTTAATAACATTAATTCAATAAAAACATTCGTTTGAACGGATCCCTTCAATTAAGATCATTACAGTTTAGATTCTTAATTCACAGAGACAAATAGTGCCACGAGATACGAGGTACTGTTGATCACGGTTACATTTTACTGATTGGCCACCAAAACGCTACGGTTTCTTACGGATAAAATGATAAAGATACGGTAATCGATATGCACAAAAACCTAATTACCACCGTGAAATTACAATTGACTAAATATGCACATAGCAATGCCGCACATGCAAATGTCTCCTTTTTGTAAAGTAGAAAACGTGTCTTTTTTACTGATCCCACGATGTTCAGCAAAAGTTCGAATTCAACAGAAACACTACAACCATAATATGGGAGGGGCAAAAATCACATATATATTTTGTTTATGGCCCTCCGAAAGAGTCGCGCGGCCTACGTCGTGTTTTGCGGGTCTCGGGTTTCGAACATTTATCGAAGTTCAATTACTCGAGGAATGTCATGTTATCTAATACCCGAACACCTGCAAACAGGGAAAAGATGGGCATTCGACTAATAGGTTAGGGCTGGAGGGGTATGGCAAGTTAATAGGACGGCGAAAGTTAGGACATTTGATCGTACGTAACTGTATGTGTAAATGCGTGTACAAATTAATAGTTGTATACGATGTATGTGTACGTCTATGTGTACGATTTTTTGCTTTATTTTTCTTATTATCGGCTTATTATTTTTGGAAATTATATTACTTTATAATATGTTATCAAAATATATGTTCTCGACTGGTTTATAACGTGTACAGTGACACACCCGGAATTTATAAGAAGTGTCGTAGGTATTTAAATCTCTTCTTATTATAATACAATTGAATTTGCTGACTGTATCCAAACTGTCTCTTAATTAGTGTGATGAAAGTTGCGTGTTACCGTATATATAACCGCATCCAGAAGGATAATTTATCGATTATAAATGTTTACAAGCAACCGAATGATATATAAATAATGTTAAAAAAACATATGCTACTGACAGCTTTAGACCTTAAATTGAGTCATTTGTATGTTAATTTTAGCTCAAAAGACTGGAGTTATTTTCCCGAAAAGTCACTTTATAACTCCAAAAAACCACAAAGTTAATAAATGGGGCGTACAAGGTGTGTTGTGCGAGGGGTGTAAAGAAAATAAATGACCTACAGAACATTTGAATAAATTAAGCAATAATTTATGGTTTCTTTTGAACTTTTATATATGTAATAAATAGAGAGTCGAACGTATATAGTTGTTTATGAGAGAGGTAGAGCGGTTGTTTTTTGGCTGCACCTGTGCGCTGTGATATCGATACTTTCAGGTCCTGGTCTTGGAGGGGGGGGGGAGGTGTTTGAAAGGAATGGAGGACAGGAAAATAAACTGAGTGCATGAGAAAAACATCTCAACTCTCGTATATTCCTATTTTTGCGATTTGGAAAGAATGTACAACCAGCCTATTATACAGGCCTCAAATTAAATGCGAGAGTTTAGAGGCGCTGGGTACAAGATAATGTACAACAGGCAATGTACATACGAGAATATAGAGGCGACTGTTATGTTTTGTGGGCCTATAACCCCTCATTTTCAAATGATGATGACGCTTCTGATTTAAGAAAGCAAATATAAATTGACTTGTGCAGAAAATTTCTCTAGCTTGTTATTATTTTCGCTTAGACTATGACATAGTTTTATGTGATCAATTTTTAATTTTGATTTATCACCAACACTTATGAATTAGAAGCGCTTTTTAAACACTCACTTAGGGTTGATTTTATAAGTAAAATCCGTAATCTGAGTAGCATTTTGCATCGTTCAATGTCTTTAAAATGTGTAACTTAAATTATGGACCTCCAAAGAATTTTTAATAGATCGCACATAAACAACTCGTATGAATAAACGTGGCTTGGGAAGCCATCGCATTGGTGAAATTAGAAAATATTGAAAAAAAAAGATCATATTGCAATTTTTCATAAGTGTGATTTTATTAAAGTTGATTTAATGTAATATGCTCAGTAAGATGTCAGCGTCAAGTGTATATTTTTGTTCAAAAATTGTCTTTTTGGATAATGCAGAAATTCGTACTTATCTCAATAGTCCGTTTCGAATTCCAAGAACCTTCTCTATCCACTTTTGATATAAAAGGTTGAACAATAGTTCAAGTTATTCATCTTTAGTAAATGGTCCATTCCCTTTTATGAATAATGAATAAGTAAATGATGGGTTATTAACGTGAAGATGCAACGAAAGGGACTTTTCATCCATTTATTACAATTCGAGTGTACTTTTATTTATTATGAGATAAATGCAATAGTGGTTCGGTCATGTCATGTTCGAGAAGTTCCTGTCAAATCGAGAGGACACGTCGGTCAGAGGTTCGGTTGTGGAAACGGTATGTTTTGATACATATTGCTCTCCGGAAATGTTCAGTTAAAGAGGCATCACGCAAAATACTCAAATTCGTTTTGAAGCAATCCACGAAGCAAACACGAATATATATTTAACAGTACTGGACAAGGCCACATTGGAAGCTTTTTCTTGATTTTTTTTCCCATAACAAACCTGTCTCCGTAGTATTCCTTATGAGAAACTAAAAGTTACATTACCGCTCGTTGTTATTTTTTGGTTCCCCATAGGAAATACATCAGAAGACATCAGAAGGTTCTGATACAAGACTATATGAATCAGACAGCGTTCATATACACTTCGATTTCAAAAAGCGAATATTGTGATATAATGTTACCATCGCATAATCAGGGATTGAGTGTAACATACAAAAACATGGGGTGATTAAATTCAAACGTTGATGTTTGATTTGCAAAAAGTTATAAAAAGCGTTCCAAAATAGGACAAAAAATATATATAATCTGACATGACTATAGATTTGACATGAGCGCTAACTAGCATGGCAAAATGTTGATAACCCTTTAATGATGTAAGGTGCATTAATAACAGGCAGATATTTAGAATGTCATGTTTACAAGAGATTTCTATTACTTTCTACAGCGCCCAACTGTGGCTTTGTTCGAACCCCCCATTCAGTGTCTCTTCGGTTAAGCAATGTAGCACAGCGGGCGATATTACGGTGTATTAAAGCCACATAATAGCTCTGAATCGAACATCGTCAGAACAGAAAAGCGATGAAAGCTTTTATTTACTTGTCCAAAGCTGTTTGATTAGGTTTTAATCCGAAATTAACAAACATGTTAGGTAAGTCCAAAGTTTGGATTAATATAAATGTTTCATTTTTAAATAAAAAGGACAATCTGAGATTGTTTTTGAGCAAAATTCAAAGAAAATAACATTTTGCTCATATGAAAGACAACAAATATGGACGATACAGCTTTATAATCATATATTCACCACTGACAATAATTTCGTCTATAAATGACATTACATGATTTAAAATCATGCTTTTT
Source organism: Hydroides elegans (assembly GCA_001703475.1). Lineage (NCBI taxonomy): Eukaryota > Metazoa > Annelida > Polychaeta > Sabellida > Serpulidae > Hydroides > Hydroides elegans. The sequence goes on from LQRL01041763.1 coordinate 10,329, forward strand.
GTGAGAAAAAATGGAACTCTATAGTTGCGTCTCTGGTGCTACTCAAAGCAACGTTAACGCGAAATCTGAGTTATAAGCAAGTTTGCTCAGATATCAAAACAAACATATGATATATCGAAACTTTCATTTAAATTCTACTTACTATACTATTCCGACGTCATTTTACATAGACAGCTAAACCAAGGTGAACACAACTTTATAAAATTATGTTTTTTTTTTGCGTCCTGAAACAGACTTTACCATAAACGAGTTTTAAAAATATAATATGGAAGTAGGCTATATACTTTTGACTACACTTCTAGATAACGAAATTCAGTAAGCACTGACTTCTTATTAAACCTAAAATGAATACATAGGTTTGGAACATGATTTATAAAAGAATATGTAAATAAATATGTTGTTTTCTGGTGCTCCAAAATCACCAAACACACCTCCATCTATAGTTTCAGTGCAATGCGAAAAACTCACAAGGTTGAAGTGCCGAAAATGGGAGGAGTCTGCACAAAGGTGTAAACATAACCTTCCTCGGATTGAGAAGTACGTTTCATATTTATCCTACTAGGTGGCGTATTGGAACTCGTAGCGAATCATGCAACCATGGCTGATACACTTTTGATGACGAGGTATATGACCTCCTCTAATGATTCATTAGGGTAAGGCCTACATCAGGTTTCAATTTTTGTATAGAGCTCACATTTGTATGATCTTAATTTGACAATTGATGTGCGAATAAAATAATGTTATTCTCTAGCTACCCAATCCGACTACCAAATCCCATTTCTCTTATTCAGTTAGACCCTGCTCCCTATCAAGGCCTCTGATTCTGTATTGCACTGGGTACGTGATTACTATGGTAAACACGAACGGACATCGGGTCTTTCAAAACTCGAAATAGTTATAACAAAACATGCATATTCTGGTATAACGTCAACAAAGTAAACATGTCTTATTACAAGGATCTTACAAATAAACAAAAATCTGCATTCTTGCATTCTCCCCATACTTAGGCTATTCGAAGTGTTGGTTGCTGTCATTCCTGCAGTCGAAACATACATTTGTATCTTCACAGTCACACAGATAAACCTTACACAAATACACCCCCATTCATGCAACTAAAGGAATGGGCATCGCTTTACAGGTGTTTAAACCTGATACGCAGATGACAAGAAAGATAAACGTTAAAACCCTGTAAAATACAGGGTTCACGCAAATAGGGCCCAAGATAGCATCAGTACATTCAACACATATTTTACTAAAGCGGTGCAGCATGTAAAAGGGATGGGCATTTCGGAAGTGCAGGTCGAGGGGTGGCAAATCGTAGGGGATTCCAGAGAATCATGGCTGTTGATTATATCAAATCAAGTAAAATATTGCTTACGGAATCTACCGTTGTATATCCTGTGTGCGGTTAGCACATATCGCAGCAATGTTATTATTATATACGCACCATTTTGATGGTATGTTTGTATAATTTATGAAACGATAGAAACAGGATATACGTCACTCAACCTACCTCCCCCCTCTGAAATTTCCCAAATACCCTTAAATGCCTATTTAGTAAGTAATAAGACTCGTCGTTCCATGAATGCTATCTCCCCCTACCCACTCTTGGCCTCAATAAAATGCTCATTTGTCTTTGGCTGATACAAGTACCGATTACATACATCGCTATAATGGATATATGGTGTGTCAACGATATTGTGAAGAAATATGCGAAAAAGAAAGAAGACTCTATACGGACGGACGATGATGTCAGCAATTACATAGGGGGTGGCGAGGGATGTGTCTTGATGACTTTTATTCTAGGGGGTGATGAATCTATTTCATACGAATGATGGGGTTTCTATCCATAATCTAATGACTTTTCATTAATGAGTATTTTCTAAATCTTTTTTGTAACGACAGCAATCCATGTTTAAATGCGACATATTTATGCGGCCTGTCGTGGTACACTGTCGGAATTCCATCACCTTGAGACAATGACGCGACGTCGCAGTTTTGACGTCGTAGATCCGTTACATTCGCGTCCCAGACTCTAGGACGTTCAGCTATGTGATCATACGCTCGGCTGAATTCAATAGACCTAGTGTGTATACGAATCCAGGTCAAAATGTCGACGGTCAAAATGTCGACGGTCAAAATGTCGACAATTTTGGCAACATAGGTCAAAATGTCGACGGTCAAAATGTCGATGGTGAAGAAAAAAAAACAATTTGTTATTAAATAGAAAATATTATTGTTGCTCGTACTTCATAACTGGTTGTCCGTTACCAATAAACTAACAGTAACGTTAAGAATATTTCATCTGTGCTTCTCCTTTATCCATCAATTTTTATCAATGCCAAGTTTTTACCAATCGATGTCTCCATATCTCGAGTCATATTTTCATCTGTGCTCCTCATTTATCCATCATAAATACAGATGCAACATGTTATTGGTTGGAGTTCATACCTACATTTTATTTGGTTTCTTCGATTTCAAATTAACATCTGCTTTTTAATACAGACAGCGGAATTGCAAAATTTGATGCTTTGCTTGAAAAATCAAATTAAGACAATAGCAGATTATTGCAGAAATCAAGTACATTAATAAAGAACACAAAAACCCACTTAACCCACTGAAACAACTTGATTTTACATCTTACACAAAACACCCCCTCTGCTTCCCTAACCTATTTTCAGTTGCTGTCCATATACATACAAAGGCATGACATTTCACAATACAAGAGCACGACAGTATTTTCACGAACTAAAATTTCAGAAAAAGGGGACAGGGCTACATAATATAAGAGAATAAAACTCAGCAGGCCTGGAGCGCATATGGGCAGGCCCGCAGTGACGACTGAATATGGGTCTTTCTTTGTGAGGTGACTGGTTTGGGGTTCTCCAAGTTGGGGCTCACGATAACGAGACGACCCGATTATGTATGGGGCTCGTCTCCTATTTATCGTATTTCTCTTTATAATATGTATAGTGATGGTTAAAAAATATATAGAAGTAGGAAACATGCAATATTCCCGCTGCGCGAGTGGAGGGCATCGTATTTGCTCATAAAGTCTTAAAAAGAACTTGACCAAAACCGCAACTAGAACAGAGCTGTTTTCTCTGCAGTAAGTTATAATGATGAGTTGTGCAATCGTCCTCTAGCTTTATTATTAATTATAACTCAGACTTTTAAATCACATGGTCATATTCGTTGAATATTTTCCTACACAATCACAACATTATTAGATCAATTTTTTCACAAATGAATATTTTACAAGTCGATGAAACTTAAAGAGTGAATGGTATTAAATATAGTGAAAATATACCCCGTGGAGCGTCAGTCTACACTGCTGATGCCTCGTATTTCGGTTCGTGTGATCAAAATTCATGCTTATCGCATAAGGATGTCAAATGATGATGTTTTGGGTCCATACAATGTGTAGGACATATGACCGTGGTTTCATTTGATTACTTCGTTGTTAAAGCTGATTTGATTTAATTCAATTTTAGAATTATCATTTTAAAATCAATTCGAGAGATTGAGAGCCTTGGTAGATGAGACTGTTTCACTATGCAGTTACCATTTGCTTATATTTTAAACTACGCATTTATGCCTTGATTTTTCGGAAAGAAGAACACTATACATATTATAGTTTACCTTCTTATTTAAAAAAAAGTTGGATCGGACAATGCTAAATAACTAGGTTGACACAAACGCAGATGTAATTTTAACTGGATTATGTTGCTGAATCTGTTGCTGAAACAAATAGTTGCTTGTTATGTTTATACGTATTGACACGTTTAAAGTTGTTTGCTCTCATACAATATTATGATAATCTTACGCAATACGTACGAGATTATGTGATTTTATCTACGTTTTCTTTCTATTGAAACCACGCAATTTTATATAAGATAACCTGTTAACTATTCAAGACTAATTATCATGTGATCTTAAACAGCATATCCTATACATAAGTCAACAGCTGAACATCATAAACAAACATCTCAAATATATATCAACTAAAAATGAACATCAAGTTGCTAAACAAGGTGTTCACTTTATTCAGAACAAAACACAGGTGCTGAGAATATAAAGTTTAGCAGTTTATAGGCACAGCGAGTGAATAATCAACATATGTCTGCCTTTTCTGTGGCATGCCACCGCATTTCTCCATTTTACTTTTGATTATCGCTCATTATGACGTCACTTCCGTTTCGAATAGATTATGAAATCAAATTATGGATTAATCTGACCTTCAGTCTTTTTAAAACATTTTTTAAATTTAAGATATAAGCAATGTCATGTTTCAAATGTAATTATTTTTCATATAAGCTTGACTATATACGTAAAAAATTGTGCTTAATCATGTTTTTGCTCTTTTTGCAACCCGGAAGTTACAAATCGGCCATATTTGATTAAATCGTGGAGGAACCTTTTCACCTGTGAGGGTTCTTTTGTGAAGCCTTTCAGACCCCACTCCTGACAAATGCGATATTAAAGAGTTAATGGTTTCTCATTTTCTATCACAAAACTTCATCTAGGGTGAGAAGCTATCAGTCAACTATGAAGATATGTGGCTTCCTTTATTGCCTTTTTCTGTATTTATAAAACAGTACACCATCAATGCTTTACATGCTTTAAAAAATGTTCCCCACAAGAAAAAATAGGTTCATTGTAGCAGTGTCAGTTTGTCTTTAAAAGACGATGTATCAATGAAATAAATAGCAGATATAAGACATCCTTTAAATAGATAGGCAGGCGCGGATTTAGAGGGGGGCGCACCCGGCGCACGCCCCCCTGTTCGCTCTTATATGCAAGACAAAAAATAATAATTTGCGCCCCCCGGTTCAGCCTGATAATTTATACTGTTGCGCCCCCAGGTTCAACATTTTCTGGATCCGCGCCTGATAGGTTCAACAATTCATCTGAATTAAATGACTCCATTTTATTTACAAAATACCATTTAAGATATGTTCTAACTTGTTGTGTGACCCAAGTTAAAAATGATATCGGCTTATTTGTAGGCCTTCAACATTTTCAATAAAATGCATCATTTGTTTGAAACATGTTTGCAAGTCTAATTTAATTCAAACTTATTCTTATAAACTCTATACACCATTAATTAAAATCAATGAAGGTTATGTATGATAGGAAATAAAAGACGATTATCATACTTTTAGTAACTTTTGACTACCGCGGTACTCAATCAATTAAGCAAGTCTTCTGTATTAAAACTCAGACAAAGCATTTACTTTATGCCATCCACAGAGTCAAACGCTTTCAAACTTAAACTCTACGCATATAGAACACCAATAACAATAAGGTAAAACGACTTCAAAAGATCTATGCGATACGAAATTTGGGCAAAATGGGCGATAAATCAGTCGTCTATAGCAATTGAAGATGACTTTGACTAATATCGTTGGCTTTATGATGTCACTTTCCATATTACTTGAATTACTAGCCTCGTGACAAGCAGACCCACGTTTTAATAGAAATGCTCTGTCTGCAGCCGTTTGTAGTGAAATATGGGAGTTTCGTTGTAAGAATATGGTTTTGTTATTTCTTGGGTTTAAAAAGTCAGGTAAAGTCAATGTCGTAAATTTAGAAAAAGTTACAAAAGAAACAAACATTTGTATTTCTTTTAAAGGGTTGCGAATAGTTTATTGCGTTCAAAATATTAACGCATCACTAATATAAACCGAATCGTGCAATATTGTAAAAATCTATATTTATTATCAGATAATTCATAACAAAACAAAATGAGAAAAAATCATGGCATGATTTCTGATAAGCGTTTTGTGTTATAAATACTCAGTTATGAATCAACAGAATAAAAGCATCAAATTTATTGAAGATGAGTAGCCATGCGTGTTTTGGGTAGCTGCGGAGCATTTCTCTACAAATGTTTGTGTTGTTTTATTACTTCATATACCGTGCCTCTCGGTGTGTCTATGTTCCGCATCTTCCATTGTACATGTCTTAGATCCGATCCTGTTTCCTAGATTCGTAGCTTCGACGAACGACATAAATCAGCAGCATCGTCGTTCCATTTACCGTAAAATTGGTGAAAATCAGAGTGGGTTCAGAAAAGGAAAGATTACACGAGAAGGAAACTTTTATCTGAGAACGATAAACGAGAGATATATAGAGAAGCAGAAAGATGTATATATATGATACATATATATATGCCTTAAAGACAACGAAAAGACTTTTGACAGAGTTAACCACGAAAAACTAATCGAAAACCTCAAGCTAGCTAGAATGGATAGAAAGGACGTACAAATTATAGGCAGGCTTTACTGGGAATAGGCTGTCGTAGTGCGAACCGACCAAGGAGACTCAGAAAATATTGAATTTTGTAGAGGCATGGGGCAGTGATATGTGCTATCATCATATTTTTTAACCTATTCACGGAGCTCATGTTTAGGGCCATACACAAGGGCACTCAACGGTTTATTCGGATAAATGTTTATTCTTGCAGCAGCTCTTCCTTGCTTGCAACTTTTTTCCGAACAGATCAAAGATTTTTTCGAAGCTATTCTTTAATTCTAAGATTGTATTTGTAAATTTAACAACCAATGCAGATGTATCTTAATTTTAGTATCTGAAAACGAAACTGTGAGAGAATAACCTTTCAAACACTTGATTTATTGAAATCTTTATTCTGGTAGGAGATTGTATGTTTGATTTCAATATCTTTTCTTGGTTTCTTGCTTGCAACTTCCGAATAAACATTTTGATGCAAATCGGAAAGGGTAATTCTAGAGGGAAAGGATTTGGGCATGAAGATGAACATAAGAATACAAAAACCATGGTGGTAAGCAGAAAAAGCGGGATACCCAAAGTAAAAATCTAGATGGTCAAGAGGTTGAACAAGTAAACGACTAAATTTGTGTATTTGGGAGAGCTGATTACCGAAACCGAAAGAGTGAAGAGGAGATTGAGTGAAGAGATTTGCAGAAGAATAGAAACTGCAACTCATTCAGCCAAATGCGAACGATAATAATGCACCTCTATACCAGCGAGACTTAGGTTCGTCAAATGCTATATCTGATCAATATTGCTTTATGGAGTCGAGATATAAACTATCAGCAAAATGTCACAACAGCGGCTGGAAGCAATCGAAATGAAGACCATGAGGTGCATGCTACGAATAAGCTGGACCAGACGCGTCACGAACGACGATGTGATTCGTATGGCAGGGACCAAAAGGTCGCTTTTTACACTGTTTAGAAGAGAAAACTGTCGTTTCTGGGGCTCTAGCATTTCTCTTAGCGTTAATCCTAGTACACGTTTTAAAAGGTTTGTGCGGTTCAAATAAGTGTTGAGTTAACTTCATTCATGCATCGGACGTTGAAAAGTTAACATGTATCTAATATTGTTTAAAATCGTTAATTTGAAAATACCTTTTCCTTGGTATAAGTTATGTTCCTTTTTAATTCATGGTGTGATTCGTATGGCAGGGACCAAAAGGTCGCTTTTTACACTGTTTAGAAGAGAAAACTGTCGTTTCTGGGGCTCTAGCATTTCTCTTAGCGTTAATCCTAGTACACATTTTAAAAGGTTTGTGCGGTTCAAATAAGTGTTGAGTTAACTTCATTCATGCATCGGACGTTGAAGAGTTAACATGTATCTAATATTGTTTAAAATCGTTAATTTGAAAATACCTTTTCCTTTGGTATAAGTTTATGTTCCTTTTTAATTCATGATTTTGACGTTCACTTTCACGTTCACGAGTTTACATGTATCTATGTCAATATTTTCGAAAAACGTTCTATCAACAGTTTCATTTGAAAAGACATATTGCGCAAAAGCATCCAACTACGCCAACGGATATTTTTAATGACTAGTGTATAAAAAAGTATGGAAATAGAAACATACGATGTGGACAATGATGGGAAAATGGATTAAATAGAGGACTGAAGATGAGGACCTGAAGATGATGGTAATGGAAAGGTTTCAGAAGACTTGTTAAGAAAGCTCTTCAAAAACATAAAGGCACAGAATGTCTCCAGAAAATGATGAAATATTTGCTTTCTGAAGATATGTATCGCATTTTCAAGGTTGATGTCATACAGCAATATGAACGTCTAGTAAACACCACGCATCAGCTTAAAAAAAAAGTAGCCATCATAAGAAAATACTACGAGTTGTTGAACGTTTCCAGATCAGAAAGCAAACGTATGAATAGGCTCTAGGGTAAGCTCCAAGGAGGAGTAATGACATTTTTCTCCAAATTTATCGACTCCGAAGAAGAGAATTTCAATGAAAAGGAGGATAAACGTGAGGATGTCAACCAAGATGATGATGGGAAAGCTAAAGAAGAGTCTTCAAGTGATAATGAAATTGTCTGAATTTAGGAATATTATTTACAGGATGTAAATGAGAGTTTATTACAATCCTTATGCTGTGTATTGTTTGATATTATTTGTTAATGTGTGCTTTAAGATAATTTTATTGATCATCGTCGAATTGAATGATGTTATAAAATATAACTGGAATCAAATGTGTTTTGATTCTGTTCAATAGACTACACCAGCATCAATATACCATTCCTACAACATCTCAACAATGTTCAATAAAATCTAATTTGAATTAAATGTGTTTTAATCAAGCACTTCGATACACTACATCTACCTTAATAAAATCAACTGCAACATCACAACATCTTATTCTATAAATAAAGAAAGCAAAATAATTGATAAAATGCTAGGATCAAAGAGCAATGCTACAAGCAATTCTAAGATCATGTTAGGAGCAAATATCAGTGCTAGAGGAAGTGCTAAGCGCATGCTAGGAGCAGTACTAAGAGCATGCTACGAGCAAAGAGCAATGGTAAGAGCAATACTAGACGCAATGTAACGATGAAAGAGAAATTCTAGGGGCGATGTTAAGAGAATACTAGGAGCAAAGCGCAATGCTAAGAACGTGTAAGGAACAAAGAGCAGTGCTAGAAGCAATGCAATATCAAAGATAATTCATAAAACCTATACTAATCTAAGCCTGGTTCCTAGTCTAGACACATTTTCTCCATATAAATGTAGTATACGATATAATTCCTAAAAGCCCTACTAGTCGAGGCCCATTTTCCTAGTCTAGGCCAATTCAGCATAGCATTCAGACAAGGTAACCATAAATATAGTAATGAGTATGCCATAAGCTTTCCATCGAATATGTGCAAGTCTCTACGTTGAGTATTAGTAAAATAATCAAAATGGCGACCACAACTGATATATAGTATGAGCATTAGCTTTCTAACGAGCCTATTTGATGTCTCTAAGGTGAATATAAGTGAAATGATTAGGGAAAGTAGGATTCAACCTATCAAATTAACGCACTTGGTCACGTGAAATATCAAAATACAAATGGCGGCCATTATCATTATATAGTAAAGGAAAAATAGTAGAAAAGAGTGGATGACAGAGGAAATTCTAGAAAAATCTAGAAAATTATAGAAATACATAAGATGTGCGACAACGCAAAAGCAGAATGGATCAGTAAAAATTGCGCCGGAATAGAAGAGCTTGAAGCACAGCATAAAACTAGCCAAATGTATGGAAATGTCAAAGAAGTCACTGGGATCAACAGGAGAAGAGTAAAAAATAGATGCATTACAAATAAAGATAAACGGGAGTTATTTGATCAGCAAGAAATCCAAGAATGCCAAAAAAGCCATAGATTCCCTTAGACATGGAAAGGCTCCTGGAGACGATTCCACTTGATTGAAATGCTTCAAGCATTAGACGAGATTGGATTAGAAAAAATCAGGGAGCTGTGTAACAAGATCACGGGTTGTATGCCAGATGACATGAACAAATCTACATTTATCCCTTTACCTAAGAAGCACCGCCTTCAGAACCATCAGTCTTATGAGTCATGTGACCAAAATACTGCTTAAGATAATCCTGTTTCGAAACATTGCAGCAATAGACCGATAAATAGGCGAAAATCAGAGTGAATTTATAATAGGAAAGGGCACCCGCGAAGGCCTATATAATCTAAGAACAATAAGTGAAAGGTGTTTGGAAAAGCAGAAAGATCTATACATATGTTTCATAGACTATGAGGAGGCTTTTGACAGAGTCAATCACGAGAAGCTAATAGAAAAGCTCAAGCTAGTTGGGCTCGACGGCAAAGATGTACGAATAATAGCCAGGCTATACTGGGAGCAGGCAGCAGTTGCACGTACCGAGCAGTGAAACTTTGAAGGAATCCAAATAAGAAGAAGGACGAGACCGGGATGTGTACTATCGCTGTATCTCTTCAATCTCTTTACTGAGCTCATTTTCAGAGTGATTGAAAATGAGGATGAGGGAGTTTCGGTCGGTAGTAGAAGAATTAGCAACTTGAGGTATGCGGATGACGCAGCAATTACCACAGAAAATGAAAACAAATTACAAACACTAGCTGAAAGAGTAAATGAAGAAGGTAAACACTTTGGTATGAAAATGAATATCAAAAAGACAAAATCAATGGTGATCAGCAAGACAAAGGAAATACCCAATGTGAAAATCGAATTGGTTGGGCAAAGGGTTGAGCAGGTCAGCAAATTTGTGTATCCAGGCGAATTGATAACGGAAAATGGCAAATGCGAAGAAGAAATCCGCAGAAAAATCGAAATTGCAAGGAAATCCTTCACCAAAATCACGACCCTCCTGACGAATAAGAAAAGCAGGACTTAACCAATGACATTGAACTATTTGGTCACGTGGCATATCAAAATTTAAAATGGCGGCCAAGTGTTTAATATAGTACAGTGGCGCGCACTCCAAACTTCTCAAGACAAACGCTAAACGATAAACGTTAAACGCACAGACGCTAAACGCTAAACTCTTAAACGCTAAACGTTACACGTTAAACGCTAAACGTTACAGGCTAAACGCTAAACCACAGCCACCCAAAGGTGTGAAGGATATAAAAAGGACATCATTATGAGTGCTTATCTTAATTTCTTATATGCCCTTTCATCAAACGCTAAACGCTAAACGTTAAACGCTAAACGTTAAACGCTATATTCTGATCTTGCAAACCTTAAACGTTAAACGCAAAACGCTAAACGTTAGAGAAATTGAGAAGTTAAGCCTGCGCGCCACTGTATAAGTCATACGTTTTCCTACGGGCACATTAACAAGGTTATATGTTGAGTTTGAGCCTTTTGGTCTGAAAAAAAAATAGCAAATTTCAAGACTGACCCAAAACCCACGATGGCGGGGCGGGATAAGGGCGGGGGGTCATTAAGCTTTTTATTCTATATACTGTTTCTTTTTCCAGATCGAAAAGTTCGTTTTGCATCATTTATCAAGAACGACCATTCCCCATCTACTTACAACTTTCGCACCCTAGGTTCATGCGAAGAACTTTTTAACTTATTTTTTTACCTTGCACAGGCAATTCGTGGTATCAAACTGTTTTGATATAATATTTAAGAGAAAGCGGAGCACGTTTTTGGGCAACTTTGGCTCCATTCAAATTTAGCTCATACCACCTCGAAGTCCATTACACGAGGGCCGAGGTATCTCATTCGTTATATTGAACATGTATGCGATTGTTTGTGTAAAATGAATATTCACAAAGTGACAACGTAAGATGAGCAGTTCACAGGAAATCAGCCAAAATAGAGCATGTCATTTTCACATCACTCAAAAAATGATACGCCGTCGAATACAAGACATTGTTTATTCACTATTTATTACAAAAACAAACCATTGCAAACAACACATTTTAACAACTACACAGACACCTCTATTTTCCCTAATACACCCTATCACGCCATTTTGACTTAAACACCTTGTGAGTGATGTTATCTTAAATAGCGATAAAACCTAGAATTTAGCGCGCATAAAACCCTGTATAGCATTACCATGGTACAATCGCGGGTGTTTAACAGAATGACCCCTACGCATGACACAGCAGGGGGGTTTATGGGAAAAGCCCCTGCAGCGAAGCGTCGGTAGGGGGTGAGGGAGCGGCGGAGAGGTTAGATGTGCTTACCCCAGATAGTATACGTTGCATATGAACGTTAACTGTTGCAAAACAATGTTTTATGTTCATATCTATCTACGTAGATGTTAGAACCGCATTCTACGATCATCCTGTTACCCATTGCCTTTAGACTCTCGTTTTTAGGATACTTCAGAGACGGAACCCTGTGTAATAAGATGGCTACTATGAGCCACGCTTTCGAGAGGGACGAATGTATAATCAATCAAATTACTAAATATTATAATATAGAAAACGTTTACATATGTTAATTGTTTATTGTGGGTCTGTTGTGTATTTATTGGGATATCATCATCAACATATAAAGTGGCCCCACAATCTTCTTTTTGACACAGTTCAGCCTGTTCAACAAGTGTCGGTCCTTGTGTCCCTCCAATGTAATAGCCACTGAAGAGCCCCCGCGGCGTATCTTCACAGGTGCACTAATGTGGCTCGGGACCCCGCGGGGCACAGCGGGGGGTTTGTTGAGGTTTTACAAATACATAGTAAAATGGCGATCAGCGCTGTTGTCGTGGTTCTAATGTGGGAAAGATGCTTGCGCCCTTCTCGCCCAAACGAATCCACATTTTAGATTAACATATTTTCTATTTTTTGAAAACGTCAACGAAACACGAACATTTTCGGGACACAGCAATTTGCGGGGGG
>LQRL01041796.1:6400-21576 GCA_001703475.1 Hydroides elegans
TTTTTTAGATTTTCAACAATAATAAACCTAAGCACAGCTCCTATATGTGTTTGTTCCATGTGCGAAAGGAAAATAAAATCCATCTATGGATAAGCGAGCACTCGTCCGTACAAACTACCATCATTAATCACACTAAGTCCCCAAAATCACCATTTTTCAAAAAATCGCCAAAATTACAATTTTTGAGATTTTTCAATAAAAAATACGCCTAAGCACAGCTCCAATATATGTTTGTTCCATGTGCCAAAGGAAAACAAAATCCATCGAGGGATAAGCGAGCACTCGTCCGTGCAAAGTAGTGCACCTAGGTGTCGACAGACAGACCGACGGACATGGTTCATTGGTCTTATAATTCCATTGAACGTATAAAAAACTTGAAATTTTTTTGATAGCTCAATTATTTGTTATAGTGACGGACGGACAGTACTGAATACTATAGCCCTCCGCTTCGCGCTAACGCGGCGGCGGAGGACTAATAATAAATGAAGACGCATAAAAACATCAACTACACCGACAAGGAAAGCCGTGTTTAAACTGTGAAAGAGAATTAAAGCTTCCATTAAAGTTAACAGAAAGTGAATTAGCGAATATGTTTGTACAATGAACTATGCAGCATTCCTTGATTCAATTAACAAGTTTATATTTAACAAAAACTGCCAGTGCAATAGAAAGGTTATTCGTTTATGATTCTAACGAACCTTGTGAATCTTCAAAACGTGTGCCTTTGTCTTACATTGTAAGAGTTTCTGACATGGGTGTGTGGGTAAAGATATCTATGGATTCATATGAGTTGTGTGTGATAATTCAAGTTAAAATATTTGATGCAGAGTGTTAAAAGTGAGAATACAAAAATTCATAAATCTAACATGTACAACCAAACACATTAGTCTCTGCAAATGGGACATCATCATCAATCTTTGCAAAACATTTCTTCTTTTTTTTCAAATATTAATCAACAAGGCTTTGTAAGCAGTTTGGTAGTGGAGGGAATAATAACAATCATATGCAGCAAACCAGCGATAATAGGGAGGCATTCAAAACCTTTGTCTTCGGCATTTTTGAAAACAGAGTTAAGTTCCGGTTCACTAGAACTGCTCTTTCGCAAGGAAGGTCGGCTGAGGGGCGACGTGGGGAAATCCCCCTTGAGTTCACCAACACTGTCCATGGCAACTGTTTCTATGGGAACAGTGGTTTTGGCTGAAAAGGTTTTGTAATGTTGGTTTTGTGAAATCGACTGGCATATCCGTATCAAATTTATTTGACAGATTGAATAATCGCTATTCTAAAGTTTGAGATGACACACTTATGAATAAAAGAAATTAAAGTTTATTAAATCTAATCATTTAAACATTGAGATACAGAAAACGCCTTAAAACATAAGAAACAACAACATGACGATAAAGTGACAACATCTAACGGACAAAGGGCCTATACACAACAGAAACAGTTAAAATTAGTTGCGTTCGAATGCCTTCTGACCATCCAGAAATCATAGTGGCATATAAAGTCAAACTTAAATATTTGCCTCTCGCTATAACTCCCTTTTATAAACCAGCTACACACCTTCAGTATTACTCGAAAACGCATTAGACCACGCATCGGGCGTCTGTCCCGCCGTCGTCGATCCGGCACCGGCTCCACCCCACGCATCATCCTTAGCAACAACATCCGCGCTCGCGGTACCCGTAGCAACGCTTCCCCATGCATCGTCATTCGCCTTCGTTTCATTTGTGGTGCTTGTGCCGTTGCCCCAGATATCATTCCCGCCCGTTGTGGTGCCAGTAGCATTGCTTAACTCGGCAAATGCGCTGCTCCAAATGTCGGGTGTTTTCGTCATGGCTCGGTTGGTTTCCGGTGCCTTGGTAACAGCGGGTGAGGGCGATTTGGCGGTGTTCGAATCGAATGCGCGAGAAAGGGTATCTATGGAGAGGCGGGGTAGAGTGTTGAATGGGAGAGGGGATAATAGATTGGAGACAAGAAACTTAAATATACATATACTATAAGCTAAGTCTACGTCTTTAAGTAAGGCATGCCAAAATTAGTTTTAAAATGTAACAATCTTAACCTAAATATCTAAGAGGTACAATTTTAAAATTAGCTTACATATGATCTAACATATATTCTAGCATAGATAAAATTTAACGCTTATCTTGACTACTCTATCTCTTAAATAAATACAATACATGTATAAACAACGATCAGATTTTAATTAATCTAACAAGTTCTAATACAACATTGTCATGCCTTGATTGATACGCACCTGCATTAGCCTGGCTGTTCCATTCTGTGCGCTTGGCCGAGACATCATTATTGAGCAGGCTGTTCCCGTCTTTGAGCGAGTCCACCTGCTTCTGTAGATCCTATTTTTGCCAACAAAAGGTTTTTAATATCAAATATAGTCACAAGGCTTATTTGAGATTAAGATCATAATTGCTTGGTTATATAACCTACCATACAATCTATTAATATGCTGAAATAGGCCACCATTATTAAATGCTATCTTATCCAAATCAATCGATGTATCTAACCAAAAATCGGACGATTTCTATTGTTTGCTTAACCTCATCGCATTTCTACCACCAAAACTCACCAATGCCCCAAACCAAATACTTACCAAATGCATTTTCCCAACATCTAAGTCTTTCTAATCCACTTGCCAACTCACCTTGACCTTTGTGTTGGCACTGTCGATTGTCTTCAGATTCTCGGCAGTGTCTGCCTCGATCTGTTTGAGTTGCTCTTTCAGTTTGTCGATGTTCACCTTCTTGTTGTTGACACTGTGAAGCACTGTTTTGTACGTATCATCTGAAATCACAGAAATTAGAATAGGTTTAGTTGTGTTTTTATAAGTAGGATATACAGGGATGCATTTGGCAAGACAAAATTTTGCGCCCACGGGCGCACTCCTTTACGAAAAGTGCGCCCGAGTTTTTTTCAGTGCGCCCACTGATATATTTCCAAAAGTAAGAGCCATATATCAAGGCAAAATCCGATTTTAACTATCATAGTCAGGCTGACCAGTCTCCAGTCAGATTGTATTCCCTGTTTTGCCCCTGATTCATTTCCATGAACCAAGATTGATAATGACATAAAAAGATATTGTACTGGCCTATTAAACCATAACTCTTACTATAGTTACTCAATCTTGGTGCGCCGAAGGCGCAAGAATTATTATGGATTTTTTTTAATATGCGAGCGCCGAAGGCGCGAGCGAAAATTTTCAAGGAGATCATAAAAACCTCACTTATAATTCAAATACATTTTCAGGGAAATCAAACAAAAAAATCATATATCCTTGATTTTGTTTCCCTTATCCATAATGAAATCACCTGATGTGTCCCTGATTTTCTCCAAAAAAAAGCGAGATTCTCTGATTTTCCCGGATTTGAAAATTGATTGTGAAATTCTCTAATTTTCCCTGACGCTGGCCAACCTGCATAGTGCACATTATCTAGACAAAAAAACTAATTGACCAAGTGAAAGGGAAACAATATTTTCAAAAGATATAAAGAACACGTGAAAAGTCGGGCGCACCCATTTTGAAAAAGTGCGCCCGAATGGAAAACAGTGCGCCATGACGGGCGCACTGTTTTCCGAAAAGTGCGCCCGTAGTAATTTTTCTGCGCCATTTGCCAAATGGCGCAGCCCAAATGCATCCCTGGATATATGATATACAGGTAATAATAGCGGGATTTGAGCTTCATTTTACTACAAACTATTGTTAAAAAATATTGCATGTTCAATTAGATGCACAGTGTCTTTCCCGTCTCCCTTTCTCTCAATCATCATCTCCCTCATTCTATCGTATACATATCTTTCTGTAAATAACTGCATCCTCACCAATTCTATCGCTTGATTCCATATTATCTTTGGTTCCTTGAAATAGAACGTAACGTCTTACCGACGGTGTTGTTGTCAGCCTGGTATCGGATCTCGAGCTGCTGTCGCTGCTGCTGCTCAACCAACAACTTCTGACGCCACTCCTGCCAATCAAACAGACAATTAAAAGTTTATAAGTATATAGGGCTGCTCTCTTTCATAAGTATCTCACAAAGGAAAAGGAACTAAATCATCTTGTTCTTACCAAAATGGTTTTTGACTCATAAGAGGGTTAAACTAAAACGTTATTATGTTTTTCGTACATGATTGCATACCCCTGTAATTTTACTCCCTTCTCGTCCCGTCCATCTTTCACCCAAATCGAACTCACCGTGACATGGTTGGTGAATCGGTCGAATTCGTCAAGCATGTTACTTAAACAGGAGAGTATTAAGAAAATGCCCGCACATCTTACAAAGTTATTTCCTTATTATGTATCATTCACAAATATGCCGGATATTCACCGTGACTTGTTGAGTGAGTCTGTCGATTTCGGACAACTTCAGATCCCGTGAAGTGCGCATTCGGTCAATCTGTGACGTCACGTTGGTAACGCTGTTGCGTGCTTCTTCGATCTGGTTGCCCATGTCGCGCTTCTTGTTGTCCTGGCAACCAAGAATGACCATGAAATATTTTAAATGTGGTTTTAACGTGCGGCCACTGAACATACTAACACCCAATATAACGAGGTATAGAAACCTTCACACGATAGAAGTTTCACTTAAAATCTTTACAGCACATTTATACACCTGCATTTATACACCTGTATTTATATCATATATACTTTGCTGATAATAAGGGTTGATTTAAGATTAATATTTGCGGATTTTACAAAGGTCGGCTAGTTTTCTTTGACAGACTGGATTACTTTACACTGTTACAATAACGTCACATTAAAACACTTTTGAGCCACAGTCAAAAAATTTAAGATAGAACCCATGACTACTCACTAGGGCCTCTAGTTCCAGCCTGAGTTTTGCGACCTCGCCTTGTGACTGATCCACAAGAGCCTGTTCTCGCTGTTTCTCGGCCATCAGTTGATCGCGGCGTTGTCGCTCCCATTCCATTTGTCGTTGGCGCTCGAGCTCACGACGGGCGGCCTGTTATATGAGCATTATTTTTAATGAATTTGTCGAATATGCTCAAGGGTATAATATGTTGAACATTTTGTAGGCTATTTCTTGAACATTTATTTTGGAATTCGGTACGATTTTATGCAATCTGACTGAATAGGACTAAACTTACATGTCAATTCGTCCTAATGGATATCCACTCTTATTCTTGCTCTTTTTTTCCCTCCCTTCCTCTATTCCTCTATCGGTCGCTATTTTCAAGGAACCCTCCATCCTATTAGCTTTTCATTTGAAATTCCCTTGCTTTGAATTACTCACCTCTCTCTGTTCAAGGGCCTTGCGTCGCTCCTCCTCCCTCGCCATTTCGATTTGTCGCTGTTTCTCCATTTGTCGCTCGAGCTCCATTTGCTTCTTGCGCTCCATCTCAAGTCTGAAATATATAAAATTATTGTTATTTTTAACATGGTGGATTCGATTCACGTTTATCAATGTATATCTTGCATTATACCAATGTACATATTACTTTAAAACTCATCTATATCTTATGGTTTTATGGTGCGTATTCAATTCTCATCTCTGACTCTCATTGAATGAATTAGGCTCAATATCAATTTTACTTACGTTCGATCCGGAACGATTTGTCATACGAAACGTTTTTAATATTTAACCTTTTCCAGCTCCTCCGTTTCCTCGCTTCTTGACCATGCCTCACCCCTGTCCGATAAAACCCTCGCCTTGTTAATGCCCCTTAGCAGTACTCACCTCTTCTGTTCCCTCTTCTCGGCCTCTGCTCTCTCCTTCTCCATGCGTTCCTGCTCCATTTTGCGCTGTTGCTCCAGAAGCAGCTGTCGCCTTCTTTCCAACTCCGCTTGGCCCTTGTCGAAGTTCTCCTTGCGTTTGTCCTCGAACGTGGCTGCGAGAAAAATGAAGTTTCGGTCACATTTAAACCGACTTTGAATACTGAAATATTTTTGCAATTGGTAACTTTTAAAGAGACGGCATACAAAAGACAAAATGAAAGCAGGCTGAATATTATAAGTCTGATGCCCTGTTAAATATAGCCTATGATACAAAATTTGATTGAATGTTAACATCAACATTTAATGATTCTCTATTATTCGTATTGAACAAAATCTGCCAGGAGGCCCTATTTTCACGAAGTCAGTCCGCATTCTTTGTTGGCCCTTCATTCGTCTTAACACAAATGAATACTCAATTTGATACCCAAAAATATTAACCCCCATGATACATTACCTTGCAATATACTCGCAGCCTCGGCCTCGGCCGCCAGTGCCTCGCTACCATTGGCAACACCACCAGCTCCCATAGCAACCATAGCAACGCCTCCCACACCTCCTTGTATATTGGGCGTCGACACTGTGCCTGCGAGATGAGGGGCTTGAGATTGCGGGACCCCGACGCCAAAGCCGGAAGAGCCCAATAAGTCAGAGAAGGCGGCGTCGTGTGCTGAGGGTTTTGAGGTGGCCAGAGAGGGAGGCATGCCTGAAGCCAAAGCGCGCGTTGCGTGTTAAAAGGAAGCACATTGAGGTGTTAGTGAGAAAGATAGGTTAGTGTGTATTAGGAAGCAAAGTGGTTGCATACATGTACAAATGTGGGAGATTTGGAGAAGAGGTAGAGGTATAATGCAGCTCTGATGATGTTAAATATGTATCTGTTGAGTTAAGCTGTTATCAAAGGGTAGGTGGCTAACAAACAAACATCAATCAATTGACCTGGCGTTATTCTTGTGCAATAAGATTAAATCCCCACTTAATTAAATGACATATTATTAAAAACGTAATCCTATGTAAGCACGGCAACTGTAAGCTTTAAAGGAAATTAAAAAAGCCGGATAGCAGCATAAACATAGTACATGAGATAGACAAATAAAGCAAAATGCATCACACTGTTCAGCAACAATTGTATATAGCTCTAAGGATTACTTTTTTTCCTTTATTATTCAATGAAAAAAATAATTGAAGATAGCCTTTACAGCATATTGTAAAGTCCAAGATTGACGTTTTAAGAAAAACCGCTTCGAATGTTTATTTTTAGTTGGCCATTCATTTTAGGATGGCCAAGTTGCCAAACAGATTAATTATCATGATCGTTTTGATTTTCTAGAATAATTTCAATCTATAACATATATCTACAATTATGTGATACGTTACAAACAATGTTGGAGAAACATGCTAAGTCGACTTAATATATCATAAATTGTTTCACGGAGCCCCTCAATTGCATGTGATACGTTGCAATCAACTTTGGCAAAACATTTTAAGTCGACTTAACATGTTGTTGCACGGCGCCCTTCAATTGACAGTAGATAAAATAACATCGATAGCTAAGCAGTGCTGCAGCAAGCTGTAAATGAGACTTTTATACAACAAACATGATAATATGGTAAATGCTACATTTATTTCCATGGTATTATAAATGCTTTATAATATGCTCAAGATGAAGGATTAAGATTATATCAATTATTGTCTAATTGAAAATATTTCGAATCCAATTTATTTAATAGAATGTTAAATTTATCGGTCACTACCTATAAGGAAGCGTTCTGATCAATACCTGATCAGAACAATCTGCATGAAACTCGCTTGAGGGTTATTGTATTATCATTATCATACATCACCAAGATTATACACATGAAATTAAATTTGTTACGCTTCAAAATTCATCAATGATCCATCGTTGATTCATACCAATATTAAAGCTAGATAGCGACTTGTTAGATATTCCATATTAAGGGGGAAAAAAGGGTGTAAGCATGACCAAAGCTTTTAAGCAAGCGACTCATTTCGGCAAAGCGTTTAACAAGCTACAGTCCCCGTGCATCGATTTGTGTGAGCTACAATCTTTATAACACAATTTTGGGCTTATTTAAAATAATACAATAAGGTTTAGTTATGAATTTGGTGGATGAAATTGTTGCGCTTTAAAATAATCAGAACATATAAGCTCACACAAATCGTCAAATGCTTCCCTCGTGTCCATTCCTCTGAAAACACGACGCTCCATTCTCTGTCTTATCAAAATATATCTATCACAGACAAATCAATGTATCAATTCATTTGCGTTAAAATCGGTGAATAAAAACTGCAACAGTTAAATAATAAATAGTGCAAAATATGAACGATTATCAAAAGTGTTTGTTACTTAATTTAGGTTTGATAAAATGGGTATCACGCACATGTGTCCATAAAAAATCATGTTTTTGTTTATCACTGTAAGCTTAATGTCATACATGTATATGAATGTGACAATATTAAAAGCAAGATAGCGATACCCTCTATTAGACCCCTTGACATGTACATACAATATTGCTGATAAAGTATTTATATCGGTCTAAGATTAGCACTTATTATTCTGTCAAACTCATGGAACACTGTGTTATCTATTGTAATATATACCTACATTATTCATGCATTGGTTTCAATTAAAGGCTTAAATATATGCTTCTATATTTTTAAAACAACAATTAAGAAGAATTTCAAATAAATAGCTATGACTTGACAAGGTAAGGCTATAGACTAGGCCGATCCCGGAATTCAAAAGTCCCGGAAAAATCAAAACATAATGCATTAAAAATAATTTCTACTAGCCCTTCCTGCCAATTATTCAATTCAAACATGCACCCCCTCAATCACTCACTAGCAATAGACGTAGCCGATCCGATTCCTCCCCCAAGCCCACCAGGTGGCATCCCCACCGCATGCGACGTGCGCATTTGTTGTTTCCGGTAAGATGGCGGCACGAGATCTGGCGGGAGTTTGGCCGGAAGTGGCTGACCGGATGTGCGCACGAGGTCAATCAGGTGCATGGCAAGGACGAATTCGTCGCACGTCAGTTTGCCGTCGCTGTCGATGTCAGATAAGGTC
Organism: Hydroides elegans; assembly: GCA_001703475.1. NCBI lineage: Eukaryota > Metazoa > Annelida > Polychaeta > Sabellida > Serpulidae > Hydroides > Hydroides elegans. Next base: position 15,237 of record LQRL01041796.1, read on the forward strand.
CTGTTGATGGAAAAATAGTATTCAATTGGTGAGAATAAGAAGAACGCTAAAAAGGTGAAAATTACAATAATATTATTTGACAATAAATTTAATTTAAATCGTGGAAACAAATAAACTACAGTGTCGATGTTCCTTGAACCTTGTAAGGCATTTCAAACTACGACATAGATTTATTATTTATAAGATTTATTCAATTGAAGATGAAACCATTGTCAAAGATAATGAATACTCATTTTATCAAATATGATCATAAAGTTAAATTTGTGTGACAATATCATTGAACACAACACACGCTAATAATTTTTAACGATATTCATCAATATCATTCAAATAGCTTGCTATTCGGCACGGCCTACTTACCATACTTGCGCCAAAATATTATGCGTCAGTCCAGATTGTGTGAGAATAGCCCGAGCTTCCATGGACGACAGAAAGCCTTTCTTTTGTCGGTCCTGTGCATTGAACATCTGCGTGTACTTGAGTTTGCTGCTCTGAGGCACACTCCAGTCGCCGCCAGCACCAGTCGAAGAAACCCTGCAATGCCAAAGGGAAAAAGTCAGAAAGGCTGGGAATTAGTTTAGTTCAAAACAAGATTTGAATGGGCTCCACTGACTCCCTGTACTACGCACAACCCCCATTCCGACCACGAACCCCCCTCCCCCTTCCTTTAAAACTCACTTCATATATTATAACCTGAAACTTGTACTTCCAGTTTATCCCTTGACTTGTGATTGCGCATAAATTATAGAGTTACATTAAGCTCATTCGGACCGCATCGTGGATAAATATTCTGTCACTGAAAACTGAATTCCTAGAGTAAATAAGTGTGGTTTATTTCAAGCAACTCAATCTATAGCCAACGACATTGTATCGTCACAATATACATGTACTCACTTCTGGGGAGACTGGAAGCCTTGTTTCGGCATTGTTTGTACACCTTGTCCCATCCCAAAACCGCCCATGCCAGGCCCTGCAATAAAATAGTTCACAGTTAACAGTTATATGGGTTTTTTCAGGAATGAATGACAGTGTGAGTTTTTTTTCTATGCCAATAAACGGACCACAAAAGACGAAAAATACAATCGTTAGAGTGCGAAAATAAAAGAAGAATGAATGCTTTCATAATCGCCAAAAACAAAATTGCCACGGTTACAAATGATATTGCTAAAATCTGTAAGATATGGGTATTCATAATTGAGTTTCAATTAAACCTAATTTCTATAATAAATATATGAGTGTGCAAATTGAGGATCTCTAGATAAGCGGTGCTTCAATGTGTGTGTGTGCATTTTACATACGGAGATAACAAGCAACTAAACTTTTTTAACTGTTCATCTAATAAAAATATCACAATAACTATGTGAATCTAAAAACATGTATGTGAATCTTACTATGTGAATCCAACTATGTGAATCTAAATAGTCCTAATTGTTTGAATTGGATATATCGGGTACCTACATGTACGTGCATGATTAAATATATATATATATATATATATTGTGTTTGTGGGAGATCTTTAAAAGTCAACTCGGCGACACGATCGACATATCATTTTGTACTGCCCTTCATCACTTTATCAATGATGTAAATACGTATTTACAAAAGACAGATGATTCAATGTATAAGAAAGAGCAATACAAAAAAAAACTCAAGAAATATATAAAGCGATAGAAATATAGGCCAAACATGCACAAATTAATATATTAATGTACAGTGAAAAAAAAATTAAAACAAGAACTGCAAAAAAAAATTGCAAATTAAAAAGAATTCAAATATTATCGTGCGTGTGTGCATTCAAGCATAAAAGAAATACAATTATAATTATCATAACAATTATTTTCTATGAAAGATTATAAATGTGATCCGTAGAATCTAGATGAAGGCCGAAGTATTTTCCCTAGTTCATATATTGTTTAACTGCTTTCATTGATGCACAAAATAAAGCTGCACCTTAATCCTTCCCGACACCAGCATTCTGTGAATCCACAATTTACCTGTCGATGCAAATCCGCCATTGCTCATGCGCGGAAGCGTCATGGATCCACTGGTTGCCATGGAGAGGGATCCAGGTGTTGCCATGGGAGCGAAACCACGCATTGTTCCCGGCATCATCCCTGCTGTGCGCGGCGAAAGGTGTCAGTATCGAAATGCGAAATGTGTCAGTGTGATGTCAAATATCGAAAGTGGATATGGGAGAAAAAGCAGTTACGATTTTTGCCAATATACAGGGATTGAATACGTTTGCAAACAGGGGAGAGTGATTATATTGGATGAAGATGCAAGGAATGTACTATCGGTGAAGTTAATCATCAATTACATTACAGGGATTTATCTACCTGTGCGACTGTGGAAATTGTCGCACAATTTTGCCATATGTCGCACAACTTTTGGTCCAAATGCGCCCGTCCTGTCGCAAAGTTTTTCGACGAAATGCGCCCATTGTGTCATATATTTTCTGTAATGTGCCCATATGGGCCCATAAACGTACTATATATCCAAGAATGTTTATGGGTTTGTTGGTCCACTCCTAATCATTCAATAATATTGTTTCTATAGAGCTTCATCGATGTTTATTCTTAAGCAGGTAAATATAAGTGACTAATCAGAACGAACAAATGGAAATATTTAGAAGTTTAAAATTGTCGCACAACTTTTTTCAATGTCGCACAGTTTTCGAAAATGTCGCACCAAAATCATTCGGAATGCGCCCGCTGTCGCACACTCAACAATTTGTAGATAAATCCCTGCATTATATGATAGAAAACTTTTGTCAATTGAAAGCGAGGATTAAGTGAATGTTTTGGGAAAAAATATCGGCATTTTAAAATCGATGGCTTGAAACAAGCTTATGAAAGTTTCAAGAGAAGACACTCAGCAAAACAGAAAAGTTTCACGAATAAGAATTAACAGTTAATTAAGAGCATCACACATAAAACTAAAAGACACAAAAAAACACATCAATAAATACAACAACATACAAATACGTCACAATGGTATAACACAATGAAATATGGTCTTCAAATAGTGATAAAAAATGTAAGCTGATCACAAACGAATCATCAAAGTTTTTTCAACGATTGATCATTCCAATCGGTTGCTTTTCGAACGTTCCTTTTGAACTTTCCAACTCATTTATAGCGCTAATTACTACAGCAGTCCCATTCATTTCCCCAACGCACTATCCATTAGAGATCACCCAGATCTGTATATGCTAGTATATTACAAAAACTCACTAACTTCTCGAATCCCCAAAACAATACCCCCCTTTCTCCACTATACAAGTCCATTCACTTACCCATCTGCATCTGCGGCCGTTGCATACCCATCGTACCCGCCATCGTGCCCGCCATTCCTCCTCCGGGCATACCCGCACCAACTCCAAACCCGCCTGTACCCGCACCCGATGTAGGATCCTGTTTGAGCGAGGCGGGAAGTGCGGGCGGCAGTTCGAAGCCGTGCAGCTTCTTCGAGATGAGACTCATGGCGATCGAGAATTCCTTCTTGTCCATCTTGCCGTCGGCGTTCATGTCAGCTAGGGCCCTGTTAAGGGTGGGAGGGATCGCAGAAAATAAAAGCATTTGCTTCATTATGAAATTATTAATATTATGTCAATTCGTTCTTGTCCATATTAGCGTCGGCGTTCATGTAAGCTAGGTCCCTGTTAGGGGAAGAGCGAGAGATGTGTTTGCACGAAACGGATTTTAGTTTAGTTACATGTATTTATATTTTGATATTTTCATCTTGTCGTCGGCGTTCAAGCTAGGGCCCTGAAGTGGTGGAATTTTGGAGGGGTGGGGAGAAAAACACATTATCTTCATTATTAAATGATATTGTTACGTCAATATCTAAGCTCGTGCTCTGTGAAAGAGGGAGAAGGAAAGATAAGAAGGAGGAAGATGATCAGGATTTGGCTTTTCAACAAGTTTGATAACATGTTTTTTTTTTGTGATAAAGGTAGTCCTACAGCGGGAAAACGAGAGAATGAAGTGTGCAATAATATGTTTAGTTTCATAATGGTTTTAAGATATATATTGTTATTGATTGACTCGTGATAATCGTCATAGGGCTCCTTTTCAAATGTTTTCGAATTTTTTTTTACTATTATTTCTATGGGAGCCACATACACATATTTGTTATGCACTTGTTTGATAACAAGAACAATCTTATTTGGCCTGAAGAGTTACAAAAAAGCAATGTCTATGAAATTATGAAAGAAGTCAAATCAAATCAAAATTGCACATAAATCGAAACATAAATCGAAACATACATGTAGGACATGTGATTTCGGATGTCAGTGTCATGTACCATCATTATAATTATCTCTTATCACGTTTCAGGTCACACCTTATTAATTCGCATCTAGATGCTGTTCTGTTATCAATGTGTGAGTCACATCCTGCAAATTGGGAGACTTATGCTACGATTATAGAGTATACTATACCATTTGAAATATATAAAAACCATCGTGGGCGGTTTTTCTTCATCATTAAGACAACTTTATACTTATTATAAAATCGCTTTTAAACTTACCAAATCTGGCCTAGTATTGGTGTAGGCAGGCCTGATTGCATAAAGAATTTTTTCGCCTGTTCGCCTAAAAGACAAAAAAAATAACATTTTTATTGCTATTTATTCATTAGCACGTGACTTCTCACATGGCATAGACATACATGTAGCATCGACATAAAATGTCTTTCCATCAAATATCCAAGAGGTATAACATTTGATATCTAAAATCATGTATGCTAATCAATTAGTTAACAGTGACTCAGGTCGAAAACAAATTTGTCTTTTTGGCCTCTGCATAGCACTCGCAAGCAATTTTAACAATTGAAGGGTTCCGTGCAACAATGTGTTTAGTCGACTTAACATGTTTCGCTAAAATGTATTGCAAATTGTCACGTGATTATAGATCCATCTTTTATACTTGAATAATGCTACGAAATCAATACGATCATAAAGATATCATCTTTTGGCCATTTGCCAATTCTTATATAAATGACCAAGCTCAAAACACTCGATGCCTCTTTTCTCAAAACATAGATTTCAGACTTAACACATTGTTGCACGGAGCCCTTCAATTGTAAAATCGATGTTAAGCGTAGCAAAATTGTTTAATTGCAAAATTTGATCTATTTCAATTTGAAATGTTTAATGTCCCACTCGGTATATTCATCTAATCTCTCTTTTTCTCCCAAATCTGAATCCAACCTTCCTCTTTATTACATCAAAACCTACCCTATCCCAGGAGAATATAGAGGATTCGGACATGACATTTAGGAGACTATTGGAGAAAGTAGGAGCGCTTGACACCCTGCTTTCCACAAATCGTACCTGATATAAAGCCGGCCGAAGGACTGAGCTGGAAAAACTGGTTGTCATGTTTGGCCCGCTCCTCAACAGTAATGCGCCAGGGGTCCCCGCCAGCTGTGAAAAAGGGAAATAGGTGAACCACTTTATTAAATCATCTAAAACATGTTTAATTTACGAATTAAATGACCTTACAATGGCAAGATTCGACAACTATGATAAAACCATGCAAAAGAAACTGAACAAATTTCAACCTGAAAAAAAAAAATCTTTAAAAACTCACCAGTTCGCCCCGCCATGATAACGCTCCGTATTTATTCTCGCCCTCTAAAGTTAAAACAAATATGTAAAAAATTAATGCCTAGCTAGGTGTCCATGCAGATCCGCACTTAAGGCTTACATTTAATAGCTTTTATCATTTTCAAATAACTTTTTTGAATGATTTTAGTTTATTTAAAAGGGCGGATGATTTGTTGTTTCCATCTCTGTCAGTAATCAAGCCTCCCAACCCGATCTTCAAAACTCTGTTCGACTATTTCGCGGACCACACGAGCATATATATATATATATTTTATCTCAAGGGTACCCTCAGCAAGTTAAATATTGAATGCGACAAGGGCTGTGTCGGGTATCTCGGGTAGTCGAGTACCCGAAAATCGCCCAGGGTACCCGAAACTTTGCATTATGGGAAGAATTGAAAGATGGTTTAACTCATAAGAACGTTATGGACTCTCCTGCCAATCGTACGTGATCTACCATCTACATCGCCGTGATCACAATCTAGGTTAGATATTCACATTATGTCCACCCGTGTTATCGTTCGAAGTTCCTTAGACTTTATTGAAGCCCTAAAGTAACTCCATAATGTTCATATCTGAACAGTGATATAAACTATATCCGACAGTCATTTATTTATTTATTATTTATTTTTTTTCTGGTTCATTAAAAAAATACGACATCGGAAAAATTGTTCTCGGTATGCCAGAGAGTTTGGTGGTAGGCAAACTACACCCCCCCCCCCCCCCCCAAA
>LQRL01041807.1:6068-16465 GCA_001703475.1 Hydroides elegans
TATATGTTTCCAACGGTACCAAGTTTACTGGTAGGTCAAAATGATTTGTCATCTAAAAACTATGTAGAGCGTTACATAATTTACTTCAAAACCGCCTCTGAATGCCAAGTAAATATATCCAAAGCTTAACGAAAAGAATCAATTAAGTCGCACATCTTTCGACATAAAGGTTTTTATGCTAAGCGGATTACCAGCATAAGATATTTTAAGCTAGTCTTACAACCGGCCGTACGGGCGGTCGCCCGTACGGGCCCCGCAACTTTTAAACAATTTTCTGACCGCAGCAGCCCCGCAGAGCACGTAGCCTTCCAGTCGTTCACGTACGGGACACGCACGTGTCCCGTACGGGCCCCGTGCGTGCTTCCTGCGGACTTCTTGCGATTCTATGATCGTAGAGCGCCCGTAGCAAAAAATGTGCATGCACATTTTCTCCTGCGGGGCACGTACGGGCAGTCTACGGGCAGAAACCCGTACGTGTGCCGTACGTGTGACGTGCGTGCGCCGTGCGTGTCCCGCAGGATTTTTTTCAAATTTCGCCCGTAGACCGCCCGTAGACGCCCGTACGGCCGGTTGTAAGACTAGCTATAGATACATGTATAACGTTTGATTGCATTTGGAGAATTAGAAATAGAGGTATTCTAATTTACCGCATGAATCATTCGCTTTGATTTTGCAATACACGAGTCAATTGCAATTCACTATTGTCCTATGTTCACATATCAGGGCTAGGTAAACAAAACTAAAATGTACTGTCTAAACTGCCGTGTGATATGCATCGACATATTTCAATCAGAAGCCAATCAGTTCAACCTTATAACGCTTCCTTGTCTTTATTTGTATACATCTACCGGTAACAAATTATGAAACTCAATAACTTACACTTCATCTTTTTTATTTTATCGACAACCGACTGCAGAGTAGATAGTGCCGTATCGTCATCATGACCCATCTCAGAACCGACCAGCGATTGAATTTCCTGTAGGCATTTCATCATACGCCGTCGCTTTGCCTGAATTTCATCGCCCGAATCCGTATGTAAAGACAGGGACGGACTTTCACCAGATGGCTTGCTCTCCATGTCCATCGATTGACCACTGTCTCGAGAAGGCTTACTTCGGGTGCCGAGTGAACTTGGGTTTCCCCGGTAATCGGCAGACACGCTAAATCGAATTTATAAACTGTATGTAGATGATCCCGATAAAAGTACGGGTAACCGATTTCATGAAATTAATAGACATTAGATATAATTGAAACGTGTATGTGCATAAAATATTGATAAATATGATTTTAAGTCTTTTTTTTAACAGTGAGCGTCATTTAATAAATAAATACATATACATACATATGTCAAACAGTCGTGCATTATATGTTTCCCAATATATAAAGATGACATCAAGAATCTCCCTTTCAAAAATGCGCATGCATTATTTACCTTGTTCCATAGCAAGAATCATTTGCCATGCTAGAAAGTTCATACTGAGACGTCTCCATTATTTTTCTTCAACTCTGAGGAAAAAAATTATTATAGATTACGATTATCAAGCATTCATTTATCAATGCATTTTTAATAAACAAATTGATGTAACTCCAGTTCTTTACATGATTTTGTAGTACTTTTGAACTGACAATGTCGACAAGTTTGTCTATATTAGAATTTCTTGTTCAAATCAAACATTTAAAGCAGACCAGTTTAGAGCGGATCATGAAACATGTAGCTTTTATGAGTTTTGTTATTGATTCTTCATTTGTGTCACTGATGGTGTTATGTATTTGATTCAACCCTCAAGGCCAGATTCTGCCAATTTCCGGTAACCGAATCTGGCCGAAGGGGACATCTACACGCCAAGGCCTTTCATTTGAGCCCAGGTCTCTACGACCATCCGTTACAAAGATCCATCCTGGAAAAGAATCGATGACGGACAGACAGACGGTCGGACAACCTATATGATATCTATACAAGTGGGCCCCAAGCCTTGGGCCAAGGGCCAAACTTTGGGGTAGGGGCCTAAAGTTTACATATTTATCTGAAAATACATATAGGAGTAAATAAGGATTTGATGGTACTGCATAATTGTTAAATGACAAAGTACAAGTGACTTTATTAACTATATAGGAAATCAACCTTCATGTCTTTACGAGTAAACAAGTTAAAAGAACGAGGTTATTACAGAGTGGTGATAACGTTACAGGGTGCGTATACTAAAAACGATCGTGTGTGTATGTGAATGTTATTATCGCCACAGTTAAATGTAATTCGGGAAGAAAAATGTTTAATGTAATACCTCATCTTATATATATAAGCAAATCTGTATCAATTACTAGAAATATCTTCATTTTTGTGACAAAATATCATTTGTTTACGCAAAATTAATATCCGTTCATCAATTTACTTATGTATGTACCGAAATCAATTAAAAATGGTAAAAAAAAACTGGTACCCAGATAAGATATTGTGTATATTTGTTTCTAGTTTTTACTGTAAAAAATGATAAATGTAAACGTCGATTTATAATCTATATCATATAAGAAATACAACATGACTTATTATTTGATAACTTAAACTGCATATTCAAAATTTTATTTTCCATCCAAGTTTATGACAAATGACGGATCATTGCTTTTATCAATTTTCAAATACAATTATTGTGTGCATTTATTTTAATACATCCTTTTTTTAAAATTTTTTTTAGACTTTCCACATAATTAAGACAAAAACGCATTTATTTTTTGTCCAAAAATCAAGAAAATTCAGATGACAAAGACAACGTGTCAGAAACTAAGAGTTATCTTAATATTCTGAATTTAGTCAATGGACGAAATATTTTTAATTGAGGGGTGGTGCACTTTTTGATTAATCTGTGTTTCATTGTTTATAAATGACGATTTGATAACATTATATTCGACGAAAATCTGTATCAATTTTATAATTGTTTGAATCCTATTTTTGAACATTTTTTTTAAGTTATGAGCTAACCATGACCTTCAAAATCATGACTTTTCATATACAATACATTTGTTTTAACACTTTGTCTTAATTGCCTTAATAATCTAGCCAATCTTAATAATGTGAACTATCCGGATGCAAGGAATGCAAACAATGATGGAAAACCAACTTAATATCATGTGTTTCGGTCTCAAATTGGTCTTGCAAGGCCATCCGATTTTTACGCATATCTCGTGGTATATTCATGACAATATAAACTTTCAAAATAACTTGAATGAGTTTCATTTCTGAGTTGATGTTAAAATCGCACTCATTGAGTCCATATAATAGCAAGATAAACTAAAATGATCTTCTTAGAATATTATTCAAAATCATGACAAGATTCTAAAACAAAAAACATTCGATAATTTAACAGTGTTTTTTTATAAGAAGTGATCTTAAAAGAATTACGATATAAACAATATTTTATTAGGCACTTTTTACCTAATAAGTCAGATTGTTTTCTTTTCAACATCCGACTCATTGGGAACATGTTTTATACTTGATTTCAAAGTGTAAAACTTCTTAACTTATTTCACGTTAATTGATTTTTTTAGCCTTAATATATGTCTATATTCGAACATTACGATGGTGATTTTTGTTCGCATTCAACAATAGTTGTGTCGGTTTTATTTGTGCTATTTATAATTGAAGAAAAAAATAATTTAATTTATTGAAAGCATCAATTGCATACCATCAATTTATGATGCAACCTCTCGATCATTAATACAAATACATTGAAAATTATGAAATCAAAGGTAATTTAAAATTGCTTGAAACTTAATATCCTACGGCCATGCTGCCAATTTAATTATTTATATCGAATGGCGGTAAATTACGGCTTACCAGGTTTACCACAAAATCTAACATTCTACCAAGTGTATCATAACAGTATCTTTCTATTTTTGTTATTTTAAAAGCTGGTTGGGAACATTACTCTTTAATCTCAAGGTTTTGAAACGTTTCTGACCAATCCGTTCATTTATGTCAAACATAGAGGTGGCAATTTTTAGTGCCCAAATATATGTTATGAAGAAGGATAAACGACCTGTTTAGCTAGAAAATTGCTTTACAATGTAAATGTAAAATTTACTAACGAAAAGAAAATTTTACTTAAACACTATTTTTGCATGGTCGCCTGCTCATTAATTTTATAGTTCAATGCATTGGAACGTCATTTGGAATGGTGTAAACCTAATATGATATTTTTATTTGATTTGGCAATATTGATATGATATAATATACTATTCTTAATATGGCTTACACATTTAATTGTATGATAACTAATTCAGGCATAAATGCATGAAGACTAACATTCTTTTTTATGTTGACATCATGAAAGTAAGAAATTCAAATGACAATATAAATCTTATGATAACATTTGCAAATTGCAAATCAGTGGCATAAATGAAACAATATCAAGGTGTTTATCACTGTCATGAATATCACTGTGCACATAATGTATATTATTAACATGCCTAGTACTGTCCGTGAGAAAATACATACGACGCACTTATGCTTATTAAGTCAATATCCATATTTGGTTTTAGTGGCAAGTATTTGCAATAAGATGTATGACAAAAGATCCATAGTTTGAACCGCACACCATTTGCAGTTTGATTGATTGACTTTATGTGGCTGCTCAAGCACAAAATTATGAATGGGCCACATAAGAAGGTTTCCCCCTATGTGTCGTTTAAACTTCCCATTCAATGTGGTTAACAAAGATTCGTTATATATTTGCATGGTAATTATGCTTAGGATTAAAACTTTTTGGCACAGATAGGCCAAAATATTATAAGAAGATATATCATAGATTATTGTTTTTTAGATTTTACCAATAATGCATTTATCAGGCAATAGAATGAATGCCTTGAAGTATTGGATTACAACAAATTCAATATCAATTTGACCCTTGTATATATATTATGCAGATCAATCACATCATCCTACGCTGCCAAAGTAATGATAACATATGCATGACCTTATTTTCGAGGAAACAAACGAGCAAAGACTAAAAGTTGTTATCAAACTAAAAGAAAAGTGCATGTTAAGGAAATATGTAAGATTTTCAATATAAAATTATATTCATGCGCAGGTTGGTTTGGTAGTAGATGACGACCATAAGGTGGCCCATTGTGATTTCGAGAAAATTGCCAGTTCGACTTGGAAAATAATTATGATGATGTCTACAAAAAAGGTAGAAATATGACAGGGCCTAGGGGTACCCATGCAGTGAGGGCTATCACTTCACGCGGTCTTCGGATAACAACGTGGCTATAAGGACGAGGGAATTATACTTAGTTTCTAATGTTGTGAAACCCAATGAATCGATTATATTCTGCTTATTATGATAAAATGGCTCGCATTTTTACCAAAGATGACTCACAATGTGATTTATTGGTAGGGGTCAGAAAGTCGGCTTACTCTACAGACGTTTCTACTGTGACTGTTAACAAGATGTTGATTGCCAAAGATATTTTTTGCAAAATGTCAGCCTTTCAGAATCAAGTAAGTTACTTAGCTGAAAATGTATCATGCTGCTGTAGACAACTAACAGTTTTGTTGAGATATTTTAAGAATTATATACCATTTTAATACATTATCTTATTCGATATGTTAAATAATGTATGCAATAGAAATTTGATTATTAAAAGGTTAGCTTTATAATTGTAGTGCTAAGCATTAGTTGATTGTTTAAAGCTATGATCACGTGCTGCGTATTAAAACAATGGCTGAAGATGCGATTCCGACTCTTCGAATGCTTAATCAAAATTCTTCATTTTTATCAATTTCTAATCATATTATGATAGGTGGCACTAAAATACATAATGAGAGCTGACACTAAACTGCATAATGTCATTGGCGAAAAACAATCGGAATCCTCAAAACAGTTTCTTTGCGTGAACGACAGCAGCTCCAAGATTGTTGCTAGATCATGCATGACAAAGCTTTAAATTTAATAACATCTCGCGGACATCTCAAGGAAATCTATTCGGTTTTCATATTTATATTTTGTTGAAATTAAGTTGTAGAAGGCTGTAAGAGATAACAAAAACTATTAAGCAGAAAAGTTTTATCAAAAGTAAATAAAATGTAAACAGTTATTAGAATTGATCATTGTTGATTTATATTTGATATTTGAATTTAAGAATGCACATAATCTGGTCATAATTACATCTCAATGCTACTTAAATGCCTTAGGAATGACAGCACTTTACTGGGGTGAGGATGTGCTGGATATGTGTGTACACGAATACACATTGCCAATACATAATCGATCCGATACGCATTCCTAATAGGGAATAAATTGTCTGCATTAAGCCTTCAAATAATGTTGCAACTAAAACATTTGTTCTTACTTTAACTGTCATTTTTGATTTTTTGAATAAATTTGAGGTTTGGTTTCTAAATCTAGTTCAAACATTATAACTCAATGATAGCGGGATTTTTAGTCTCATACATTCTGCAATTGAGGGCAATTGAATACTCTTTAATCATTATTTTTTACAAAATGTATAGTGTTTCTAGGTGCAAAGGAAGTTATACTTATATCGATTATCAATTATATAAGTTTTAAAATTAGAAAAATGATTTTATATGCCCTCTAGGACAACAATTTTGACTTTAATTTGTCGTGAAAATTTCGAAAAAGGAAGAATTATATATCAGATTTGCTTTTAAAGACATTGTTTATTTGTGCATCAAATGGTAACAGTTTTATGAGAAAACGCAAACGCAAAATTTACATTTTAATGGTTTTAAGAATGTCCCTACTGGTTTCAACGCATATTCGAAATTTCAGCCCCCACCCATTCAATCGCTGTCGTCTGCATAGATTCTATATAAGGTGTTACCAGGGTACTTAACTAAGTCGCGATGGTAATAGACTAGTGTGTAGAAGACGGTGAATATGTGATACCTTTAAAGGCAGCACATTGTCGAATATTGAAGCTCTATATAATAATAAGATATACAGATCATTCAAATAGCAAATGTTACGAGAGTTTAAGGCTATAAAATTTTAATTTGCCGATATATCAAAGATGGACGGAAGATGAAATGAAAAATGACCTTGACTTAATATCATCAGGAAGTGACATCATTGTTGTATCCACGGGCAAAAAAACTACAAAGAGAGAGAGAGAGAGAGAGAGAGAGAGAGAGAGAGAGAGAGAGAGCGAAAGAGAGATCATAATGAATCAAGTTAAAGACAGATAGAGAAACTATATAAATAGAGAGTGAGAGCGTGAGAGCGTGAGAGAGAGGAGAGAGAGCGATAGAGAGAAAGAGAGGGGGATCAAATAATATTTATATAAATGAAAATATATACATGTATTAACTCATAAATGGGGAGAAAGATGGACAGATATTTAGATCAATACATATTGGGATAGATGGGGATAGATGAGAGAGATGGAATCTTGATTTAGATAGAATCTTGATTTGTTGTTTTTTTTAAAAACATAACCTCATTTAATAGCTTGTAATATGTGTTATGGGCGTTTGAAAAGGAAACGTGCTACTATATATTTTGTCTAAGATGTGATTTGTTGATATTATTTTCAATCGTCTTATTTCCTTGTTGCTTAAGATTAACATTACCTTATCTACATTGTAGGGTGTCCCGTGTGAAACCACAATCCCTACCTGCATTATAAATAGAACCACATATATAAATTCATAAATTTAATATTTTCATTTAATCGTCCCTCCACCTTTTATATTTCGGTATGTTTTTAAATTCATCACGTTTCGTACAATTTTGCGAAGACGCTTTATAGCACGTGCATCAATGACCATGTATAGCAGCATTATATAGAGCTTCAATAATCGACAATGTGCTTCCTTTAAAGGTATCACATATTCACCGTCTTCTACACACTAGTCTATTACCCTCGCGACTTAGTTAAGTACCCTGGTAACACCTTATATAGAATCTATGCAGACGACAGCGATTGAATGGGTGGGGGCTTAAATTTCGAATATGCGTTGAAACGAGCAGGGGCATTTTTAAAACCATTAAAATGTATATTTTGCGTTTGCTTTTTCTCACAAAACTGTTACCATTTGATGCACAAATAAACTATTGTCTTAAAAAGCAAATCGGATACATAATTGTTCCTTTTTCGAAATTTTCACGACACATCAAAGTCAAAATTGTTGTTCTAGAGGGCTGAAATAATGAAATAAAATTCTAGTCTATACGTGGCAGGTTTTGTTAAGTTAATCCTTAGTGTCTAACTGTATTTACACCACAGCAATGTACAAATACTATGACATATTTCTGTTGAATGCATAAACATGATGAAAATTGATTTGATTTGCAAACTATTAGCATATTCAATGCATTTTTAATTAATCTCCATGTATGAACATAATAGTGTTTGTTACATTGATCTTTATCAATCATAAACTTGCTATAATATTGATGATAAGATAAGATAAGATAATTTTTTATTGGTTTTGCAACGCCTAACTGACTAATCATGTAGCGATCTGAAGAGGTTGGTTATGATATATTCTCATAACAGTGTAACGTAATTAAATGATGTTATTTAATTCGACTGATATTGTTTCATTCTTAATTTAATAATTTTACATAAGATCTTGCACTTTGAATGTACTATTGCGTTAGCTAGGCTCTGAATGTTGTTTTGAGGTTAGGGTTACAGGCGGGGAGGACATATTTATTAAGTATTAATTTTTGTCGGTATTTATATCAGCCCAATCACTCTATAAGCTTCAACAGACATTTTTGATTTACAATTGTGTGTTGCCGTTTCATAAAAGAAATAATGAAATTAAAGACATTTTTTAAATAAGGAATAAGCTATTTTCCAACAAATTTGACAGTTTTTTTCTAAACTCTTAAATAGCAAAATATTGTCTCTTTCTGGGACGAGTATTATACTCATCCAAATTGCTTTTCAAAGTATTGAAATAAGGTGTGACCATTGCTATAAAACCCTTTTGGCAAATAAATAAATGGACAGAAGGTTTCTTCTCAAAGTATTAAAATACTAAAGTATATAAAGTATATAAAAAAACTCCAAGTATCTCGGCCTCTCCATTGATTGGAAAAATCTCCTGGAACTAACATCGACGTGATTTGTAAGAAGGCAAATGCAGCGTGAGCCTTTCTACAACGGAATACTAAGATGTGCCAAAGAGATATCAAGGATAAATGCTATACTACATATGTTCGACCTATTGTAGAATATGCCTCTTCGGTCCGGGATCCAAACACACAGAAATACATAAACAAGCTGGAAGCAGTCAAGCGGCGCGGCGCTCGCAATGTATTTTCTGACTACCAGAGAGAAAGCAGTCCTTCATCCATGCAATTGCGTTTAGGCTGGCCAACCCTACGAGCAAGACGGTTACAAGCAAAAGCCGTGATGATGTACAGAATTGTGAACAATCTGGTTGCGATTCCAGAGAATGTACATCTCACTCGCCGCGAAACCTCTACTCTTGAGCATAACGCACGGTTCCATCAACCCCATATTCGTTTTCGGCCGTATAAACACTCGTTCGTCCCATCGACGATCAGTATTTGGAATACAATGCCCGAAGAACTCACTCAGAAACCGTCACTCGAGAGCTTCAGGCTAGGAGTGGGGAAACTGGATATAGCCGCTTAAACAGCTGCCGTGTTTTTAGCAGATTTTATCAACACCATCGCACGTTTTTACCAGTGTTTTAGTGTTGTTGACACCTGGTTGCACCAAGTGCAATAATCCTGTATGAGGGATACATTCACCATACAGAGAAGGGCACTTCACGACCAAATAAGATGTTCCTCTTTTCTTGTAGCTAGAAAACATTACATATAAATATGCAAGCCAAATGTGGAACACCGTTTGTAGCTACAACTCGTGAAGTCCTCTTCATACAGATACAGAATAAGGTGTGACTATTACTATAAAACCATTTTGGCAAAATCGTTCAAAACGGGATTAAACTGGGTTCCAAGTACAATTTAAACTGGTTCTTGTATTTCACGTGAGATATTTGTCATAACTTTATCTTTTTGTAGCTCATTGTTAGGTGATATATGCGTTATATTATTGAGCATAATATTTTTATATTACTCATTTATTTCTAACTTTATTATTTTTAGATGAGTTTGATGATAATAACATTATATCTTGTAATATCGCCCACCTCTAAGGCCACAGCACACCAGTTTTCATTATCCGCGTATCCTTTATTCCCTGATTAGAAGTTTGGGATGTCCATACGCCTGTCTATCTGTCCGTCATATTTTTTTTTACAGGTCAGAACTTCTGAACGGAAGGTCGTACAGACTGTAGCTGTCAAAATCATTGTTTATGTTTATACACGTGCTGATATTTATGTTTAAGTATATGTCAAGGGTAACGACCTTGGCCTGGTGTAAGCGTCTAGA
>LQRL01041814.1:6048-17010 GCA_001703475.1 Hydroides elegans
TTGTTGGGATGTTGGGATGCATTTTACACTTAGCGATGACATAATCAGGACGTGAGCCTGCCGCTCTGACCAAATAGTTGTACTGAAAGTGGTGGAGGTAAAATAAGAAGCACCCTAACACTTCTCTCTCATAAATGCTTTCACGCCAGGAAGTCTAGATTTCTATATGGGTTCCTAACATCGAAAAAGAAATTTAACGTTTTTCAAATGGTGGATCGTGAGCTGTCCTGTAAAAGCCCTATACCTAAAACGCTCGAGTACCCTTCTGGTCAAATACAAATTACGGCCATTTAAGGAACCACGTTTGAAAATATTCGATTAGTGAACTATGAATCTCACTAAAAACGGCCTTAAAAAGCTGCAGCATTTTCAGAATTTTTGTTTGGTGTAGGAAATCCTAGATGTGTCTAGACTAGATTTAATTGAAGAAAAGGATTTAACAATTAGACTGAAATGTTAAAACAGAGAGGTTGGTAAGAATAGACAGTTAGCGGAAAATTATTCGTTTGACTAAAAGTTTATTTCGTACACTTAAAGACAACCAGTTGAGATACAAACTAACACTGCGTTATAAGAAAATTTACCAACAATAGGTGATTGAATTAAAGCGTTTTCGCAAAATGTTCCAAAAATACATTTTTTACCCAAACTCTCTAATGAACATGTCCATAAAATAGAAAGCTGTGACAGATTGGTACAATTTGATCAAAGTATAATTAGAGTTTGAGGATAAAATTTTCGACCACAATGAACATTGCATAAGTAACATAAATCAATAAAATCAAACCTACCTTACTATGATTACCAAAAGTGAGATCCCGAAGATTTCTTTGAGTCCAACCTCTCTAATATTTACAAGGCCTACATACCAACTAGTCTTGTTAATTCTCACTCTCACTCTCCGCCTCGTCTTCGACCGAGAATTCAACATCTGATTCAAGGTGAATAATTACTGGCTCGATTGCCCGGGTTATTCGCTCTGACTTTGCATAATAGTTCTCCGACTCAATTACTGGTCACAGTAGTTCATCCTTTTTCATTGGTGATCGATTTGAGTCCATCCTCAATCAGTTTTTTTTATGTCTTACATACGAGGTGTCGTATTTCTTTTTGCAACAGAGTGCTTCACTTGAGCCCATACGATTTCGATTGGGTTTAACTCGCATTGCCCGACAGGGGTTTGAAGGACTGTATGTCCCCACTGCCACAGCTCTAGAAGTGAATGGATAATCTCAAAATATTCGATTGCTTTAACAAGATCGGTTGCATCATAAATGAGTCATACCACAGTGATACAAGGGTGTGTTAAAATCAGCCTATAAGCTAACTTATCCGTGTAATTGGCAGCTATCATTCAATCCTTAATTGATTCAATGCAAAATATTGTACAATCAAGAAAGCATGACTCATCAATCGCCTATATCAGCGACACTGCTTAAAGTCATATATTGTTATGCATTTCCTTAATCATTTATTGCATAATTTAAACCTTCAGTGTATTTTTTAAGAACTATACTTAATTATTTATATTTATTTTCACCTCTCTTTGAAAAGCTATTTTAATAGTTTATCGTTTTTAATAAGTTCTAAAAGATGTTAGGTTATAGTTTGTAGTAGTAAAATGACCCAACGGTTAAGATGCGTTGACATAAACCCATTGCCAATTATTAAACTTCTACTATTCAAACCCAAAAGAAATTGATGATCTTCAAAAACACCAGAAGATTCTGGCATAAAAATTGGAAAAATATCAATAAAATCGTTTTTATTTTATTTTTTTTACATTTTTTTAATTTAAGAATGTATTATTTTGCAAATCTTCCTACTTTTTCTTTTTTAAATTGCAGTGCATTGTATTTGTCGTTTCAGAATAATAGGTTTTTTTGGTATAATAATTTACATTAAAAAAATGTGTTCCACTTATTATTTTAGCTGGCAAGATAAGCGCACTGATCTCATCTATCTACCAAAATGGAACACCGTTTTTTTAAGTTTTTTTAATTATAGATAGTTTAGGCAGAATGGTTTCATTGGATACACATGTGTTTGGAGTGTATGGATTACACTTTGGACCAACTGCCATGGTTATCACGCGAATAACAAAATCAACCCAACTAAGGTGGTTGATTTAAAGAGTTTCCCGCAAAACATTTTAGCACAACATTTTAATTATCATTTTTGAATGTTTCATTGCTGCATGTGATTTCATGCTCAAATTATTAATATAAATTATAGGTTGTGAAGGGGCAATCGTAAAAAGCTATATACATGTACATATATATGTATTTTCTTGCACATAAAAATGGTATGACTAAATGTATGGTTGGATCACGTTAAATCAACCAGCAGAGATATAAACAACATAGCGCTATTAACAAAATCCATCTACCTATTCTGGTGAAACGATGCCCTCATTTTTTAAAGATAAAGGTATTTTTCAACGTGTCTGTTCTATCTAATGATGTGAATTTTAATACTAACCAAAATCATTGCTTTGCCCGATTCCTTTGGCTCGTGACTATGTTGTGACGTAGGTTGGTCCGAGAAAAAATATGTATAGTCGCTAGAGAGTTTGGGCAGAATATCCTTTTACTACAAATATCGGTTTGGAATACATTGAACAAACCAGGAGAGATGTGCATAGCATTGTAATACTAGCAATATCCACCCACATAAGGTGGTTGATTTTGAGTGGTTTCTTAAGTTCAAATACATCTTTTGCACAAACTCTTAAATTTGTTTAATCAGCGTGTGTAAATATTGCCTGAAATATTTCTGTCATAGCCAAAATATGTGAAATTTGAATTGGATGATCAGCAGGCCAGAAAGTTTATGTACCTAGTCATATTAATAACGGAAATGGCAAAGAAGAAGGGGGAAAGCGCAGAAGAATCGAAATGGCAAGGAAACACTTTACCAAAATGCGAACGGTACTGATAAACCCAAATCTCTATAACATCTAGAACTAGATTCATCAAGTGCTATGTCTGGTCAACACTGCTGTAAGGAGTGGAGACATGGAATATCAGCAAAATATCGCAGTAGCGCAAAGATGACCTTGAAATTGGGACACAAAGGCAAATGCTGAGAATAACCTGGACAAGACGTACCAAAAACGAAGAAGTTTTACGATTGACAGGAAAGAGCAGAACATTGTGTGACACCGTTCGAATTAACCAGCTATCGCCTTTTGGGCCATATACGAGGCACGGTTTTCTGCTACGTAACCTGAACGAGGGCATGGGCGCGGGCAAATGGATAAGAGGGAATAGACAGACAACATCATCCAATGGACTGGACATGCCTTCGTGGACGCCAAACAAAAAAAAAATCCAAGACACTTGGCATTCTCTGCGTGCTCTGAGGAACAGACCGTGGGGTGTTTTCAATCAAACATCTTAAATGTTATCATGATAAATAGTGTAGTAGCATATCTAATTTCTATTAAAATATAGAATGTAGAATTTCATTATTGGCTTGATGCGTAAAAAAAGCAAAATATGTATAGGGTTGATTAGATTAATGTACTCAACATTTTAAAAGAATCAGCATGATAGCTTCATATATTGAATTAATTCATATTGTTATATCACATAGACATGTTTATGAATTATATATTAAATTTAATATATTATATAGTATATTTATAGATAAACGATGTGATAATCAAGCACAACACTTTTCAATAATTTTAAAGGTGCCTTTTGCGTCTGCGTCCGCGAATTTGTTATAAAATATGATAATCACAGCGGAATCCGATTCCGCTAGAGCAACTATATCTTAAATAAATTTATTCCAATTTAGCAGCGGTTTTTTTATTACACTATTCTGTCACAACACCATATTTAATTTTTCATAATTCATCAATTTTCCATCGTTTATATTAAGAGACAGTTTTGGCTTAAAAAATAATAAAACATCTAGTAAACACGGTTTATAAGTTGACGACTGCACGTCCGCACGCTTAACACTACACGCCCGCACGCTTAATACTCCAAGTTTAAATTCAATTTCGCGCACGCCCGCACGCTTGCACGCCCGCACGCTTAGTGGGGATATATATTTTCATCGTTAATGATAAACTTAATTCCGCGCAGTTGTTTTTTTTTTCAATCGAAATAATTAATATATTTTGATATTAATAATATAATTTGATTAATCATTAAATGGTTATCAAGATAATTCGGTCAATATTGCAACCAGGGCCCATATGCAAAAAAAAATCTTACATGTCTGAGTGCACTTACATTCGAAGTTCGACTTCGATATATCGAATTTCTGATTGAAATATTCTGATTAGCTTGAACTCACTTTGTAAATTATAATATCAACTGTTTCATTACATGAATCAAGCTATGAAGCAAGATTTAACCTACTGACTTAGAATGTAAGTGCACTCAGACGTGTAAGATTGTTCATGCATATTGGCCCATGCATCAGTACCCTACTTGTTACTAAGATTTTCTATGATTTAATTTATATAA
Organism: Hydroides elegans; assembly: GCA_001703475.1. Taxonomy (NCBI): domain Eukaryota; kingdom Metazoa; phylum Annelida; class Polychaeta; order Sabellida; family Serpulidae; genus Hydroides; species Hydroides elegans. The sequence continues at coordinate 10,533 of LQRL01041814.1, forward strand.
TTTGGTATCGTAACTATAAGAAATACTTTTGACATAAATTAATTTTCTTTTCTTAGTGTATCCAGATCTTTCATCTGAGACTTACCGCATTCAATGCTCCTCTAGCCTTAAACGAACCTGTCTTTTGAAAAAGCTCACATTTCATAAATATCTGTCTCCCGGTTTTATCATTTAATGTAGAGGATGTCTTAACCGATGTCTTACGAATAAAAGCATTTATCCGTCGATAGGCTTGTTTCGTTTCTTCGAATGCCATTTCAAAATATACAAATATATTTTTTTGCTGCAAATTGCAGTTTTAAGCTTACAATTGCTCAGCAATAAATTAAATGAAAATTAAACATCAATAGTTCAACATGTACAAGGAATATTGTTATAAACTTGAATTCTAAACTTGACCATAATTATGTGAAGAGCACCCTATGAGACGGTTCTCACGAAAGGTATTCCTTTTCACAAATTTATCTAACTACAAACTTTCAAGAATTGCTCTTTGCCTTCAATTAAACGGACATCCTTTCAATAGCTTGTTTTAACAATTTATTCGAAATTCTATTTTATTCAGATTGATATAGCTAAGCTTGATATATTGAAAAAGAAGTCAAATAGGCCGTAAGGGCATTTCTATTTTTATGTTAAAAAAATCTCATGATTTTTGCTAGCTTGATTAGAGCTCTGATCTGTGTCTGGATACTTCGAGACTCTACCATCTCAAGACTACAACTTCGTGCTTATAAGTAACTTCGGGAATACTAAGACTACTTTGTATGCCTCGAGACATTGCTCTGGAACACTTTAGACTATCGGACGTTTCGTGACTAGAAGACATTTGGACACTTGAGACTATATTATAGTTTGGGACTTCGGGACTATTTCAGAAAAAAAAAAAACAATAACCACTTTTTAAAATTGTTGTAATGGGTGACCTTCTTATGTTCACCCGTGTTTCTAGTGATTTCGAGCACATATTCAATGCACATTTTATATGGAACTGAATAGATCAGTCTACGTTGCATATTGCACTTGTATCCCACAACAATGACATAATGTATAATTCAAAATAGCAATTCAGGACTTATGCTAATCTGAGAAAAAAACTGAAATGTTTTGCGTTCAACAACATAAAAAAAAAAGATTCATAATAGATTTGCAAAACATGCGTATGACGATACGCTTTAGAAATAATCATGAAAAAATGCAACAACATATTGAAAGGAGAGTATGAGAGCCATTAAAAAAATTCAAAAAAAATATTGAAAGGATAGTTTTAGGGCCTTTGAAGGGCGCCCTACGACACATTTTTCAAAAATTTGTAAAATCGTGATAAAAAAAATATTCCAAAATACAAATATTCAAAAATGATTGTTTTATTTATAGTTTTATATTAATTTGAAAAAATATAAACAAAAAATGTTTTCGTTGAATATAAGTAAATTCCGCAACATTTTATTATACAATTCCAAACAAGTTCAATCAAGTTCAAAATCATCGCTCCCATTACTTATCCAGAAAATGAAGACATTATCAAATTGCGTTCCTCAACTTTCCAAGCTAGAATGATTTTCTCTTTTTTTCGAGCCAGCTTTAATAAGATTGTTACACCTGCAGTGGAGAAATACCCATTAGGCGCCCTTTACTAATATCGATTAAGTCATTTGTCAAGTGAATATAAAATTGTATGAAATATATATGTTTATTTAAATTAGTTTTTTTTTAATGTTAGCAAATTTGGTACACTTTTCTGATTTTATTCCTTTTAGCCCATCGATCTATGTTGCACTTAAGTAAGACTAAATAGCGATCCTTGACCATTTTTTTATTTTTATCGTTAGACCCATGGTTGTCACGAGCAAGTAAATAAAAGAATGGACATCAATTATACATATTTTTACCTTGCAGTAATCATAATGTAACGTGCATTACTGGAACAGTCTTTGATTCAACGATGAATTCTACAGAATGCAAGAACGTCGTTAATCAATAAATACATACTAAAATTATTGTAGAATCACATATATTTTGTTTTTAAACGTTTTTTAATCAAAGAAATCGAAACTGAACTATTTATTTATAACTATGCACTTATACACCTTTATTGCTATCTTAATTGTACATGGCACGATACTCGGCTCGTACGTACAAGTAACACAAAAAGTTTGTTAAACCGTTTCGATAAAAATTAAAACCAAACGCAATATCGAAAATAGATACATATTTGTTTGCCTGTTATATTTTAGCATGGGGTCTCTATTGAAATTATGCCCATCTTCTTCCATCATAGAAAATACATCATAAACCATAGGTTCGATCAAGATAAAGTCTTAGAACATTTTGGTATAAATTTGCCTCATCTAAATTCGAAAATTCAATAAAGTGATTTACTATTTACAAAACTGAAACACCTCCATATCTTCAAGTTGATAAACGAACATTTCATCTTTGGAAACAACCAACGCAATCAAATCTATTACTCCTCGCATCTTCCCAAAGCCAGACCCCCCGGCCTAAAGTCCCCCTCACGTAAGTTTGTCTTTTAATACTGTTCTTGTTAAGCTGACTTACGTTACGGCCAAAAATTGACGTCATATTGTGAAATCAACATTACGTCAAACTTTCAACATGATTTTGACGTCATCATGACGTTTGTGGAGACATTTGCATAACGTCATTTTAGGATATATTCTTTGGTTGTTATCGAAGCTACGTCATAATATTCATGTGACGGACGTCATGACGTGAAACGTCTTCTTCATAGCAAAACAGTTACGAATAACGTCATGAAAAATGTATCAATGACGTCATGATGACGTCGAAAATTTTACGTAACATTGACGGCCCAATATGACGCTGTGGTGACATAATTTATGGACGTAACGTAAGTCGACGCAGCAAGGACAGTATAAATGGGTTAGCTATCGCGAGCCAACGTACAGCTTTATTCTAAGTTATAGTTTGTCAGTATATAAAAAAAGATAAATATACAAAGTCTATAGTGTTTTTATCACGTGGTTTTCACCAAAACATACACAGCACGTATAATGCTGCACCATAAATAATACTCAACATTCAAAAAGCATTGCGGGACACTTTGAAATTATTAAATAGAATTCTATGTTTGGACAAATAACCTAGCTATGAGCTAAAGACGTTGGTGATTATATTATATAATCAGGAAGCATTGCAAGCACTGATTGCCTGGAGTGAGCTCACGGGGTCGTCATAATTTATGCATGTAGATTGACTCGTTTAAATATTCAGTATCCTATGTGTTTGTAATGAATGTTTAATTACTTTTCCTCAATATATACTCGACAGCAAAAGAAATGTTCTGTTAGGCTAATCCATATAACTTTATAAATAAATAGTGTATTTTTTTTTATAAATGATATACGAAATTAAACGGCACCTGATATATTGCCATTCATACACTTGGCATGACTCTACATTTGTCATTGACGACACAGAAAACTCTTAAAATTGTTAACCGAAATGGCGATGAATGATATGAAATCCTATAAATTGTTATAGAATATATATTTGTTCCATGAGAATCGACCCCGCCGAGAATACTATATATTTTATACCGATTCAAATTCCAGACACTGACGCAAAAAGCCGCTGACAGCGACCAAAATCACTTTCCAATAAAACACTGAATTTCAATACAAACATTTTAATCATAACTTTTTCTTAAGCATTGCCGAAGATAATTAATATAGACGAAGTCCAAACCTTCATTTAGATAACAACACATCAATCGCATTATATAACCGAACTGTTTTATTAATGAATTAAAAAATGTATAAAATCAATTAGTTTTTCTTATCAAATTCCTAGGATGATTTAGCTCTCCCATCGATTATTTCACATATATTGAGAGTCATCATCGTTGTAGTAGATGGTAGAATATATTTTGCTTGCAACGGTAAACTTTTCTTCTACAATTTGAGGAATTCCTCGAGCTTTTCCTCTTCTACTGCGTTTTCAAATGCGGCATAGTCCTGCGAATAAAAAATTATATATATTTGGTGATAAAAACTATTTTTTCGTTTAGGCCTTGAGTACATAAAATCACAAAGGTTGCAAGGAGCTACAGAATCATTCCTTTGCAAATTTCAAAGTCCCATAAATAAATCGGGAAAATAATATCTTGCTATTAAAAATCGCTAATTACGTTATGCAATCAGTGCAATAAATATGAATAATGCACAGCCGGTTTAGTGGATATTTGTTCCTTGCTTCTACAGAAAATTGAATATAACTTTAACTTTTTTTGTGTGTAAAATGGTATTGACATAAATCCAGCATTTAAAGAAAAATGAATAGAATTCTACCTACCCCCTTAATCAAGCATTTCACACAATAAATACCTACCCCACAATACTGTTCTCCATTACAGATCTGAGGCGGCAATGCTTTTGGGTCTGCAGCAAGTTCTCTCATTTTACTCTTGGATTCCTCATCCGATGCTATATCATAGATTTCATATTTAATTTTCTTGCTTTCAAGAATCATCTCGATCTTCTGCTGCTGCTTTTTGAGCTGAGATAAAAATTTAAATTACATTTTATATCGTTCATTATTAACAACGGCAAAACCTCGTATTTTTATATGTTAATGGTCAGTAGAATCGACCATTCACCCGTCAAGTTTGAGGATCGAATATCAAGAAACACAGTTAAAACCAGCTTCAAAAGCCTACTGATTCTCAAAACAAAGTTTAAAAACTCCAAGACCTATTGCGTAATAACATCTAATTCATTTTGGGATACACATGTTTATGCATATAACCAACTATACTTTTCTATTTATAAGAATAATAAATATCTATAGAATAAAAATTAGAATATCACCATGCTCTTTTTAGAAATCAGTCAATTTTTTTTCGAGCATACAAATATCATTTTTGTCGTAATTAAGATATGAAATATGTATTAATTGGTGAAATAATTATGTAAAGCTTAAATAGCAATATTCCACAAATACATCAACTTAAAGTTGTATTTCCTTACCTCAAGATTGGAGGAGACGGTAGAAAAATACAATTGTACTGCCATGATGCTTGAAAAACGTGAATTAAACCCAAAATGTTCACATATATTCTTTGAATTCACTCAACTCAATATTCACACTGCCACTCTGATAAAACTTTACCATTTCAATCACGCATATATATGCATGCGGAACACAGCTTGATCTATTCATATTTGTAGATTTCTTAATGCTTTCTATAATCAATTGGTCACTTTGGAAATTCGGATTTTGTCATAAAATGATTGCATTGTATAACAAGCCCATGCATGGAAACATAGCACTTGGCACCAACTGTTCGGAGAAAAATAAGCCCCACCTTGAATTAGATAGACTTCTATATCCTTGGTCAACAAAACATTGGAATAAGTTTTATTTAAAAAATAAGCAAAATTGTATTTTGCATTTTAAAATTCGTGTAAGGAACCATACACCGAGAACAGTTATGTTCGTTTCTTAATACCTAAATCACCGAAATTTGACATTCAAATGCAAACAAAATAATCATAATGGTGCGGTCAGTGGCTATCTGTACATTGCTATTAAATATAGTAATCCCTTCGGTATAAATTACGCTAGGCTTACTGTATTTTATACCAATTAAAATTCCGTGGACGCAGACGCAGAGAGTCGCTGACCGCACGATAGAATTGAGTATATTGAAACCTTTTTTTTCGGGAAATTGGAGCAGAATAGAAAAGTTCATATGTGCATCGGTATTTTCTACGATTCTTGAAATGATCCCTTATGTGTACTTATTTAGGGCAGTTCTCGATCTGTGTCCTAAAGTGTCCCAAATAATTCATATTGTTATAATTTGCATACATTTCAAACATCGAAATCTGAAATCTTTGTTTGTTACGCATAATAATCACAAACCCACTATTATTCCACAGATATTTCTTCCGCAATTACGGATATACTGAAATAAATATATCAAATTCGTATCCCTTACGAATCAGGTTGGTGAACAAATATTGCTCTTAAGTCTCTTTAATCCACCTACCTGACCGCGACATGCTATTAAGATTCACAGCTAAAAATTATTATCTAACTGGTTCATGAACTTACAGCTACATATATAAGGGCACTTCACGAGTTGTAGCTGCAAAAGGTGTTCCACAATTGGCTTGTATATTTATATGTAATGTTTTCTAGCTACAAGAAAGAGGAACACCTTATTTGGTCGTCATGGAGTGCCCTTCACATATAGTTGAGTGTTATTTATATGAATTTTATATTTGAAGGCAAGTACTTGACATTGACAGCTTTTGAGATAATTACCTAATTTGGACCATCTTATTTATATACAAAGCCCACACATGATACGATTAATATGTGTAGAATAAATGAAGGGCACTTCACGAGTTTAGCTTGTAAAGGTGTTCCCCATTTGACATGCATAATTATATGTAATATTTTCTAGCTTGCAGAAAAGAGGAACACC
>LQRL01041859.1:0-17348 GCA_001703475.1 Hydroides elegans
AAAATTAGTATTTGTAAAGTCTGTAATTGATATTTGAAATATTGATATTTTAAAATGTGATTATCTTTAGATTTTGTATATACAAAATACAGTTATATTTAAAATCAGATTGTTTGTGAATACCATGAATTGCGTGTCACTTGTCATTTAATGAGGTGATGTAAAAGCTGTTAATATGAGTCATCAGCAATGCTAGTTATTAAAGCATATGTAGTGGTAATTCATGTTTTAAGTACATGTATACTTTGTGATGTTTATATATGATATGATGTATATGCAAGGAAAATAAATTTTAAAACCTTGTTATCTATTTTATTTTTTGTGTTTTATCGAGTATATACAGGTCCGCATAGGTAATTTGATCGATTGTCGTTGATATTAACAAAAACGCTCATATTCCAAGCCCTTAAAGTTTAAAAAAAATATATAGTTAATGTGTATCTTTAAAAGTCGTTATTTGCCTGCGGCGCGAACATATTGTTTTTGTTTTCAAATATTGATTTTCATTGTTAACATGCCTGCGGTGCTTGTATAACAAAACTAAATTCATAGAATAAGCAATTGTGAAAAATATGAAACCCCTTTTCATCCTAAAGACTGCCACATAAAATGTCCTCATATATGTGTTAGCCCCGCCTTCTAGAACTTCTGACGAGCGCGCATGTCATTGGGCAAAACATTAGGTGTTTATGTCACGTGACACGACTTAACCAATAGGAGACGGGCTGGTGTTTTCAGTGGTGACAGGATTTTAGGGGTGATGAGAAATGTGTGTTCACTTAAAATGCAAATTATTTTCACACATCATAGGATTTTATGCATTTAATAATACAATTATAAACTTCACATCATCATTAACCTATTGATATATATATTTAGTATGCACGGGGTCTATATGACAGAGTTATGGTGTGCACAAATGTTTCCAATAAAAATCGAACGAAAATATAATCTGATTGTTTCGTAAACGAAAAGAAATCAGATAACTAACGATCCATTAAGATTCCTGTTTGTGTGACACACGATGCTTGGTTATTGCTGATCTCTAAAGCTGTGTCAGCAATGGTCACATAAAAAGGCACAGTCAGCTGGAAATGCAATTGAAATATAATATAAATAGCAAACCAGTAAATAGTGAACCATCGTGATTTACCTGAGTCAAAGCGTTGCTTCTAATATTGCAGTCATATGACTATCAAAAGCGGTTTTATTGTCGGCAGAAAAAGGATAAACTCTTATAAGGTACAGTGTGCTATTTAATAATACGCAGTTATATTGCGCTGAAACCATCAACACATAAAACCATCATTTCATATTTTATGCTAAATGTCAATATCCAACTACCTCCAACCAAACTGATATAAAACTTCTCAATTTATCATCATGAGATATCAGCTTCAAAACCTAAATTCCTTTTGCTAGTGATACTCACCGAGCAACATCCGGCGGCTAAAGAGTCTTCTAGCAGACCGACTTCTATCGCCAAACTACTAGATGAACAGCGGCCTGAACTATCATTTTTAAGTTGTGTAGCAGCTGTGTTTAAGATATCAGCAATATAGTCATCGAACACGGCCTTATTGTTGGCGAAAAATCGATCCGATCTTTCGTAAGTGACGATAAAAATCACACGTGTGCTAGCACTTCTTGCAACTATCAATTAAAACAAATATATCTATGTGCTTAATGGTAATTTATATCATTTCATTTAAGGGGTGTTTAGGATACATACTATTGGAACAATTGCCTCGCAACTATATTTTGATATATCTTAAAAAGGGGTTCTTCAACAGAAACATTTATAAACATCATACTATGCAATAATTCATTACTGGAATAAATGTATTGCAATAAATAAGTAAGCTGCATCTACGTATGCATAATTTTTTTCGACAACATTTTGTTGCAATTCGTAGCTTTTTTCGATTTTCTTGGATTATACTACACATGACTTGAATATCTTTGTATGTAAATTTCACTTACGGACACACTGCGGTACATATTCGCCGAATCCAATAGTTGTCTCCGTAAATTCTGTAGCACCACCAAGGCATATATACGTTAGTTCAGACAATTCGGTCAAATCATTAAAGATAGGTCTTCGAAATGTATAACCAACGTTACAAGCAACATAACCCGTTGTTCCATCTGCGTCAAATACGATGGTGCCATTGATGGGTCTTTTGCGCATAAAGGCCCATTTGGTACACTCGTTAGCTTCGCGAGGAAATAGAGTATGCATAGGTTATTTCAAAATTTATACAAAACATTCTTAGCCATAAAAAGTATGCATCTTAAACCATTTGAATGAGATAACAAAGAGAAAAAAAAACAAATCCTAGCTGTTTGGGTTTGGAGTAAATGTGAAGTATCATTATCTTAAGTTTTGCGTTGGGTATATTTATACAATATTCTGTGCTATGATAAGTGTTCTGTGGCATACCTTTTACCATTACAGCAATAGGGCAAATATATTTCTCGCTCAATGTGCTGCCAAAATTCCATTGCGCATACTGTTCGATAATGCGCACCTTATTGAGATCGGAAATGTTGAAGGTCGAAACAGCTGGTTCTAATCCCGTGATCAAATCATAGGTTCCCACTATATCAGAAAACTATATAAGAAAAACAGATGTATATGTGATTTTTTTTTTTGGCATTTACTTATCATTCAACGTTTGTATAGTGTATAACCTATAAGAATCTGTGAACCCTTAAACTCTTACAACTTATTAAAAGACCTGTGTTCAAGAATTTATAGAGAATCAGGGAAAATAAATTAAACACACACCAGCTAAGGAAAGCTTATGAGTTAAGAACCAATTGTAATTTATTTTCTCGATGCATTACGGGCCACTTTCAAATGCCTTTATGTGACATATTTGTCAACACAAATGTGTACGAAAATAAAAGTTCTATGAATATATGCAGTAGAATCAAAAACTGATTCCTTATATCAACCTGATGCTAGGATTGGATCAGGTATATGACCAGAAGATGAATCGATTGTAATAATTTCGTCATCTTCCATCAAGGTGAGTGCCACAGGACCGGAACAGGAAGCAAATGAAGGACGGTCTACATCTATGTTCATAATGTAAATAAGCATATAATGCAAATCAGAAATATAACATGATTCATTAAATCTGAATGTCTATACAAAATTAGTTATTACATTGTTGATACATGATTCTGGGCACCTTAACCTGGTCAATATTACATCTTATATTGCCCGGATGCTTTGTAATTTTACCAGGATTGTAAAAACAATAGATAGCAACAACATTCCGTTAAGATAACTAATTATATTTCCCAAGAACATAGCCGCTTTGGTGCAATTCTGGCGCCCTTTCTACTTGGGTAACCCCGACTAATGCATCACCTGCTCTTTTCAAACTGATAATTTTGAAACAGTTCGTTATTGCATCCAAAAACACACGTTAAATCAGTTTGTGTCGTCAATTCTACGAAGTTGTTATAGATAATGTAAAAAGAGGATGGCATAGATGTTTTATACACCTGATATCTATCGGTGTATTATATTTGTATTCTAATGTTTGCGAATCGTAAACCCATGGCATAAAAATATAAGGATATGCCTAGCTTATAATTTAAACAACCTTAAAATGAAATAAATAAGTTTCTTTTTAACACGGATATAATTGAACTGTAAGATGTAATTGAAAATGAAATGATTATGCTGATTATGAGTTACTATTCATCAAAACTTTTTGAAAAGGGTCCAAGGTGCAAAGTTGAAGTTTGAATGATAAGGGGTAATAGACATAAAGCAGTGTTAATATGGGACATAGACGAGGGCAAAGAAGTATCAGGATCTGTTTTAGAAAGCGCTATTCCAAAATTATATAGGATTTTCTTTATTTTAAGGCGCATTAACAACCTTACGCATATGCTGCGCCACTGTTACGCAAAAAGCTCACGCCTCGAAAAAGCGGATATACATATTATAAAAGGAACAATAAACTTATGATCTTAATAAAAATGGTAACGCGCTATTCGCGTTTAGGCATAAGTCTTACCTTCTCGAGGGTCAAAAACCAATTTGCCTATTATTTACAATTGTATGTCCCACTTGTTATAAATGTCTCTTTTAACAGTCTCCTTAATTATTATTGAAATTAAACTTATGTTGGTCAAGTCGTTCGCCTTTGAATAAGTAGGTATAAATTTAAGAACAATCAAGAACACGTTTTTTAATCTTTAAAACAATCTATAGGTAAATTTTAGGGGTGTCCTTTTAATCATTAAGAAAAATTGATTTAACCAATCATACTTAAATATAGTTTGTTAAAGGTTTTGAATGTTCTTTTTACAATAACATTGTAGGAATACAAGTTTGATTCTTAAGATGTTGTTGTATAGCTATTTCAAATACAAATAAATGTTCCATAACGTTAAAAATGATTTATTATCGATTATTAAAAAACCGCAAAATTATCTTGTCCAGTGCGCTTCCGACTGAGCTATGGCGACCATATAACAAAACAAGAAACCCAATTATCTATTTCAATGTGATAATGTGTATGGTGTATGTATATTGTATGTATATTAATCTTAATTTGATAATGTCTATGGTGTATTTGTATGGTCAAACATCTGGTCAATAATACTTACTGAAAACCAACATCTGCTGAATAACTATTTAATGTCCAGATATTTGGCAATCAACAACTATTACCATATGTGTATTAGCAATTAAAACATTTAATACTGACACAACAGAGAAAAGTTGAGCTATATCTTAGGATTCTGAAACTTTCAATCCATTTATAAAATTTATCAACGTCTGATTAGATTTGTTATCCGTTTGAAGATATAATGTAGTAACATGGTTATTTTAGATTATTACATATAATTTTCACTTTCGGATAAAATGATTTGTTGAGTTTTTTGGCTATATCCTGTTATGGTCCCCTTTAATCCGTTTAGAGGGCTTAAATCACTATGATGCCTGTTGTTTCGTATATGGGAACTTAACCATAGGGGGACTGATACAGGATATAGCCATTTTTTGAAATGATTATGTACTCCTACAATATAAATCATTAACACCATTCGATATCTATTTCATTTGGTTTACACTGATATAACGATTTAACCAAAAAAGCTTGATATAAAATCATGATCAATTTTTCATTATTTATGACTGTGTCTGTTTTAAGATACACACCTGTCAATTGAATTTCCTTCACTTGAACAATAACCATCAAAACTAATATAACAAATTTTCCGTTGTCACAAAATTTATATTCCATTACGTTCTTCATGCTGTACCTTTCATGAACTGACGGAGCTTATATCTTTCTTCGTACATTAATAATGATAAATAACGCTTCCTTATTCGGGGTTTTCTTTTGTCTATGTATTAGCTGAATAGCAACCACACGTACCTTGCGCCTTACAAATGCTACACTTATGTGGCCCTAATCTATTATATGAAGTTCATAAATGTATTCTAATGCTTTATGATGCAACATAGTATAATGAATGTTTTATTGCATTCATGTTTATGTGTATACAGGTCTAAGATTTAAATTTGATTTAAAACACCTAATACGTTCGCCTACTGTTCAGTTATTTAATCATATCGAGTAAATAAAATACACATGTTTTTGGTATAAATGAACGAAAAACATTTTAAAATCTATTTACTGTGAAATATACAATAACGTCAATGTCCGGCCATTTAACGTTACCCTTTTTCACAACAGTATCATAAAAACGTTTTGAAATCAATAGTTAAATCATGATTGTGCCAACATTCAATAGATTTTCTGTGATCTTTCAGGGAGTTATATTGCACGAAACAAGTCAAAATATCGGGAAAATATTGTTTTCTCCTGAGTAATGTGCCATATTTCTTGTTTTATGATAATCCCAAATTTAGCAAACAAAGGGGTTACTTGTCATTCTTTATTCAATGTATGCTACAAAGGCCATATTACTTTCTTTTCGCACCGCACCGAGCGTTATGGGAGCATGGGTTTCAAGTGAATATGCTCGTCATGCCCTTACAATGCAACCTGGAAATACCAACAAGGTAAGCATTAACTAACATCCGCTTTCTAATGTTATGCATATATATGTTGCATACATGGGCATTGGCTGTCGCAAATATAAGATAACTAAGTCAAACGAAAAAGTCGATCAGACACGTGTCTGAAAGTGAGGTAATTGCGACGTCGATCTAAGATATATAGACCTTTAGCATACTTAATCATAACAATATAAATGCTTCAATGTGAAAATTCATTTACTTGTTATTCTTTTTAAGAACAAACTACTAAAAGCAACTTATTGCTTTATCATGTTTTCTAATTTCGAAATACGCTCTCTTCAAGCTATCGAAAAATACAAGTTGTATGTCTAATATCTTAGTTATAGATATCCTGCCAAATAAACATGTTGATAATAAATGAAGATTTGCTTTTTTTTAAATCTTTTGGGTATGAAATAAGCACTAAAGGGTATACCCATATTGATAAATGATTGAACCGGATATTGTTAGGAATAGCTGATGCAAGTGCGTTATGGTATTGAAATTTTATCTTAGTTATGGATATTCTGCCCAATTAAAACATGAAAAGTGCATTTCTGTATATACCAAATTATCGTGATAATCGTGATACCGTAATTTATCCTTTGTTCTGTTTCATTGAATCAATCATTAACAGATCCATGAAAATATGAATGAATGTATAGCAAATTTATCATCAGGCTTTATATTTCCATTCATGTCATCATTCGTCATGTTTATTATTTAAGTGGTGCTTGAGTCGCTCGTTTCTTGCAATTGGTAACATCATTAGTATGACGACGCCATTCGGTCATAATGAGCCGAACATTATTCTATATCAACTTTCTATAACATTATATATCAAATTCCTCCAATCCAAGAATGACCATACAATATTATCATCCAGTATAATGAGTGATTCGACAAATTGATAAGATTAGACAAAGTGAAACGAATTAATGTAAACAAATAAATAAAAAAATGTGCTGCTTGGTACTGCTTGCTGCGGTTGAACCTGTTGTCTTGCCTTTATATTTTCGCTTGAAATGAAAGGTGCACCAAGTCGTCTACTTTCAGCCGAATTACACTTCCTCTCGTGCATCAATTGCGATACCCAGATCTATTTATAAGGCGATTATATTCCTATTCAATATCCCGTGCCGTCTAAATAAAATTTTATGTTTTTTATGTTAAATATGAACTTAATTATGAAAAACTAATATATGACTGTTTTCCGAGGCAGTACAATCATATGCTTTCAATGTATGCTTTAGATGAATACATTTGAATAAAGATGAAAGGAATAATTGTTAATTGTTCTACCTGTCCTGTGCTCCCTTTCTTATTTGTATACTCCTCTTTACTTATAGCTTTGATTCGAAATGAGATCCACCCATCAATGGCCTCAGTAAGTTATTCTCGAGTACAACCGTCAGTATGGTTCACTTCGCTGAACCCCTGCACAGTACCCCCCACCCCAAAGTGTATCCAGTGGTGGCTATGGTCATATAGCTTGTGTCTATATACATGTCATTTGACAGAACAAATCACATATGTGTGGCTCCTTAGCAGATGGAATGTGATTTTATTCGACAATTAAGCTGTGAACCAAGTGGTTTTTAGATTTGTATCATTTGTTTTGCAATTCGTTTAGCAATTCAAATTATGAGGAAATCATTAAAGAAATAACATAAGAGAGGCATAACTCAATAAAAACTGTTGACAATTATAAAATGACATATAAAATCATTATAAAATCATAACATCAGTTTAAGATATATGGGTAAATATTAAAGAATAATAAACCGCAAAGTAATGGTGAAGGAGTATGTTTAGTTACAAAGGTGTGCCTTGCTGGAACACATTACATTAGGATTATTTATCGTATAAGTTCAGATTGAGCAGCTATAGTGATGTCTTTTGACAATTAATCAGTGAGGTAATTGTATTATATATCATTATTTATGAATGCATTTACTTTCACCAATGTTGACATAAATAAAACAAATCTTACATGGTGCATAATTATTGACATTTCACTGCTCCGTTGAGATTCGGTAAATTTGTGTTTTTTTTTATACTCACGCTTTAACATGTGTTTATTGTGTATTTTGCATTTGAACAAAGGATCGTATTAACTATTACATTAGTGAAGCCATGCATGTCAAGTTGGTGTGCTTAATTTCTCAACCCCTACTTGATTTTAAGGAAACGTACACATAAATGTATTACACAGCGTATATTAGTAAAAGTTGTAAGTCTAGAATAATCTATTTGCAAAATTGAAATACCTCTATATATATAATTTTAATTTATATATATAGACAACAATTTTACGCACCCGTATATAAACTTATTCGACAGTTGTATGAATATTTCGCATTAATAAATATTAGAAATATAAGCCCCATCGCCATGTGATGATTGTAAACATGCCCCAAGTAGCGTGTGTCCTACTTCGAAAACCGAGGACTGTGGGGAATGTAGAAGTAACTGGAAATGGATGGACGGAATGATATCTGATTTCCGAAAATGGGAGGCATCCAAGCCAAACAATGACAACAGACGATGTGCACGTTTGTTCAAAACAGGTCAATGGAGAGAGGAAGGTTGTGGTGCTAACTATAAGTATATCTGCAAAAGGATAGGTAACTATTGAAACTGTGTTCTGTCGAAAATATTGACTTTATCTATTAAAACAGATAGTGACACATACTTGTTCTCTTTAAAGGCTTATAAGGCTCAAATAAAATCTGATAATGAAGATTACTATTGTGTTAAACTATATGATACTATAGATTATCATTTATACACCAATATACTACATTATCTAAAGAGAATTCAAATAAACGATGCATGACACAGCTATCAATTTTTGATGAGAAGTGCATCTTTTTAAGTCTTGTTGTTTTTTTATATTGTGTTATCATGTAATAAATTATAAACGTTTAAAATGTATTTTCCAAATTCCGGTCTAGCTGCGGAAGTAAATATTTAGTAACAATATATTATTTTATTTCTTTTACTTTTCATTGTTTTGTAAAAGGCTTGAGTTAATTAATGCCCAAACAGATTAAAAGCTCCATTTCAAATGTATATATATCCATGTGCGAATAGCCATTGCTCGTCCGGAACATGCAGTATAGACATATACTCAGGACAATATTCTTGTGAGTGTCAAAATGCGTTCGATGAACGGGATTGTTACATTGGTGAGTATATTAATAATAATGATTTTTATAATAAAATAGCAAATATATAAAATGTGTATCAAGAATGTATGCATTACCTACATTTATCATGGTAACTGACGTCCAACTTTTACGGTTTTATAATTAAAAAATTCCATTTAAAAGTTGGAAAGGACAACTTTGGGAAGGACAATTTTGAAATGAAAATAGATTTGAGATGACATTGAGATAGAATATATTTAACATAATTAAGTCAGTTAATTATGTTATTTCCTATTTCAAATATAAACGAATGCACGTTCAATCCCTGTAAAATGAAGGGACATGTGAAAACAACATAGGGTATTACGAATGCACTTGTACAGAACACTGGTTTGGAACTAACTGTGATGACCGTAAGTAAATTACGATGTGTTCTTACTTTTAAAATTTTACTTTTGAAGTATGTTTCATTAATTGCTGCTTATTCTAAGACATTGTTCCTTTTTTCATGTTTAGTCCTTCATTACATAAATTGTGTATTTAAATGTGATCTGGAAATTATTGCCAATTTGCCACTTAAACCATACTAAGAATGATGCACATAATCTTCTTAACATTCGAAAAATAGATAAATACGTATATCATAAGCGAAAGATCAGTTAAGTCTTCAATATACCATAATTATTTTGCTGCAAACTATTCTAGAGACAAATGAATGTGAATCCAATCCGTGTATAAATGAAGGAACTTGCAATGATGAATTAGGACAATATTTTGGTTCGGTACAAATTGCGAGAGGGGTAGGTAAATTCAATCGATATGATAATTTAAATCAATTTCAAACATACGATAAATTTTAGCAAGTTACCCTATTCTTGGACTATCAAATAGATTAATCAGAATGTAGGAGACGAGTTAAAAAACAGGGTAGCAGCTGAATTGACTCTGTTTGTATTTTAAATGATTCCATGAAATATTAGGAGACGTGGTAATAGTAATATTTATTTGTAAAAGATGTATTTCAGAAAAGAATGAATGTGAATCGAATCCTTGTGTTATTGAGGGAAGTTGCAACGACGAAGTTGGAGGATATTCCTGTGAATGTTCAGATGCCTGGGTTGGAACAAATTGTGAAATAGGTTCTTCTTATAAATAAATTGAGTACTATTACTCAGAAGTAAACAAGCTCTTTAACGCACAGTTACTATATCTATAATGATTATATCACTGTAACAGTATTGGTTTATTCGCAAGTATTGTTTGTATTTATATCATTATCCGGTAATATTGCATTTAATTGGTCTATAGACCAAATCTAAAAATAAATTGTCAGCCTATGTTTATGAAAGGTTTAATGCAACGAAACAAAAGATTAGTTATGATATCGATATTATATAACGCGTGCATCATTCTCATACATATATCTACTGATGCCATAATTGATTATAATCATGATGTAGTCGTCAATCGTTTAATATTTGAATATAATTATCTTTCTGTTTTTTTATAAAAACAAAGATATATGCCGAATTGAGGATCTTTGTGCTTATGGAAGCTGCACGAATTTTCAAGGGAACTATACATGCACTTGTGACACATGTTATTATGGCCAATCCTGTGACATTCTGAACACAACGGAAGTAGGGTGCCCTATCATTCAAAAGAGAACCGGCACAAATAAGAAGGGTTAAGCGTCGCAATTATTTTAATTATTTTTTTTTTAGAATTTGAGAATAAATTAATGAAAGAAACAAAATTGTGAAATTCATGTAAAAGTAATTAATCGGTATGTTAATGTGTGTATCGTATTTAAAGCGTTTGCTATTAATACTTTTGAAAATTCATCAAAACAAAACTAAACAAGTGCATAATTTATTTGCATACCATTTATCAAGACCAGCAGCAATGAAGCCTATGTTTTTTTTTACCATATGACAAATGTAAACGTTGTTTGTTTCAGGCAACAGCTCACCCGTGCTGGAAATGGTCTTTTATGTTGCACTTTCAGTGACAATTGTTTTATTCATCGTAATGTTGATCATGGTTGTATTTGATCAATGGGACATTTAAGTATAGAAAATATTTTAAATTTCAATATAAAAACACTTAGTGTGTGTGTTTATGCATATATACATATATTTTTAATGCCATCAAATAGTTATTCATTTATAATCGCGTTAATTAGTCAATAATTATTAATGCTTGGGCTCCAATCAAAACTATTTCGTATTTTCATATGTTTTGTCAGGACAGTAAAACGTAACAGAAAAAACGGTTGAATCGAATACCAACCCAACCTTCTCACACACTGACTAAGGAGCAAATCCGGGAAACTCAGCCAAATTTGATTCAGACGAAGTCCATGTGGATGCTGATCCATCGAAAGTGCAAATTCAGATCAATGATATGTACCGACGGCGTTTGGCAGAAAAGGAGTTTTGATGATGTTTTGTATACGCGTAGTGTTACCTTTCATTTCTCCGAACATTACTTATTTGACTCATTGATAGCATCAGTTACAAACATGTGTTATAACAAATCAATTAAGAAATCTCTAATATGTCTTTACCACAAATAAACATCGATGTATATGTATGCCGTATCAATCATGTTCTAATATATAATCCATAGAAATTGAATATTGTTGCATCTTACATGCCTATTTTTGTTCTATAGTTTCGCTTAGATGATTAATTTTGCTTCGAAATAGGCAAAACCAAAACCAAACCTAAATCACCTTTATATTATGTGCCTAATTAATCCAAAAAGGCATAAGTAGGTGACAATCTATCCTGTCAATATATAATATTAGATGAATGTATGTTTTTTTTTTATTGTAACTTACACTTTCTGATGTTTCTGAATTATACGTTTCTGGTTCAGTTAGTAAATATGAAGAAGGTTGTCTTTTTGCAAACTCCGACTCCTTTATTGATTCTTAAATACTTTCTTGGTGGTTTGCCAAAACTTTCCTGCACAATCTGAAACAATTATTGAGTTGAAGCATCTACATCCAGATATGACTTTATTATCAAACGTGTTCTTTTCATTTGACATGCAAAACAAGCCATATTGATAGTAAGCATTATTTGCGAAGGGCAACACCATCTGCCCTTTATTAACCCCCTCCATAAATACACTCACAACGGTTGACGTCCTATTTTGATTGGGTTTCATTACCATGTCATAGAAGCTTAATCTGCCGAGATTGAATTTGTGTAATTAAATCTATTTGTGTTATCCGTATTTACAGTTTGCTGTGGATTGTGGCCGGATTTTCTCTCAATCCCTGACAAACTCGCTTAATCAATTTGCCAACAACTTTATAAGTGTTTCCTCGTTTAGTCGAGTCATTGATATTATCTATGTGGCATAGTATATATTCCCTATAAATGGTTGCACTAGTAATGAAAACTTGTCCCTTGCCGTTTCGAGTTTCGACATGTATTTTGATTACATAAGCCAGCATTCTATTTGTACCTGCTTTCGTATCCACCCATTTTTTCATGATTATTTATACCTTAAATTCGTTATTTGAGTTTTTGTTTGCAACACTTTTGCAAGGCTTACTATTTCGGGATTCCGTGTCTGATATGCTCATTGTACCGTTATAAATTGAATAGGCCAAATCATGTGACACTTCAAAAGAACAATTAACCTATCGTGCTTTGAAATGACATCAATTACCAAATATCGCATACGTAAATACAATGAAGTCAACTGTTTTAATAAGAAATTATTTAAGATAACCTGCTTAAAATTTGTTTTGATACTTTCTAGAGTGCAAAATTCAAAGCCATAACGAGTATCACATTGCTCACTAATTTTATCTTTGATGTGACGCAGTTATTGTTATATTTGTTCTAATTGATACATTTTATTATAGATTTGATTCATTTTTAGCATGACAGGTTCTGATAAATGATGTCATAATGAAACGAGTCAATGTTTTTTGCAGAATTCATGCAGTCAACGTGGCTGTCCTTAATACAACCCGCTTTATAACTATAGACGATTGATTGTTTATAAGTTGGATGTTTGTTTCGCGGCAATTTATTCATGTTTACTCTTCCCAATATTTCGTATAAAGTACGCAACACAATTTATTTGCTGCAATATATATGATTATATGATTTAGTGGCTGTCCTTAATACAACCCGTTTTATAACTATAGACGATTGATTGTTTGTAAGTTAGATTTTTGTTTCGCGTCAATTTAGTCATGTTTACTCTTCCCGATATTTCATATAAAGTACGCAATACAATTTATTTGCTGCAATATATATGATTATATGATTTATTTAACATAATTAGTAGCCCTAATCAGAGTCATTGTTTTTCAGTCGAACCAGTCATCTTTACCCCATGTTAACACATTTAGATACTCATTTTGGCATACAAATATATGTAAATCATGTTTGCTCTCATTGGTGACAAAATATAATGTTCTTTGTATCAAAATCTTGAATACTTTCAATAGTAAAATAACAAGAAGTAAAAACTACATCAAGTTAAAATATGTTTGTTCTCATTTTATTTTCAAAGAATTGTTTCATAGCTTTGATTTCACAATAATTCAAGGAGTCTAACAATAACAAAAGCAATACAGTATTTTCGAAGTTAACGATTGTTTTATACTCTACGGAAGCCTAGTTGGTAGTTTATATTATATACATTTCACTTCCACGTTTTATTATTTTCCTGATTTATCCTGATTTATCTGATTTTGTCATTGATTATACAAATATTTGTGCGATTATATCTTTATTGAAATCCGAATAAAACAGTATAACAACAAGAATTTGAAAAAGAATAAGTCTTTATCCTTATAACACATACAACATGTATTGCAACTCATTTTTAGGTCTATCACGCATCAATTTTTACAAACCAAGAATATGATTTTATACACCAATTTAAACCATTTATGTCCATTTTATTACCTACCAGTATAAAGGATAAATAAAAACTTACGATTGAGTATTTACTTTTTTCACTCCAGCTTTGTTTTCAATTTATCTCCCACCTTTGTTAAATGACAAAGCAATAACAAGAGTGATATTATGCTCAAAAGAGCATATGAATCTGCTATCTTTTTTTTTGAAATGAAATCGAATGATATGCAAGATATAACCATCTCATTGATTTTTGCCATGGATAGTCTTTCCAATATATTTTTCTTTACTGAATCTTTACTGAAACGATACCATTTTATGCTTGCAATTATTCTAATCAACAAAGCATAAGAAAGGCTTTCTAAATGCTGCATTTGCCTTTTGACGCAATAAATACGTACGTAACACAATGCGACAATGTCCCGCCTCCCAACTCTATTGCTTGCTGTATGATTGAAACGTGTCGCTTTAGCCTATAGGAAATCGGCACCCAAGCGTCATAGGGACGTACAAAACATGAGGTTCCGTAAAATTCCAGATTTAAGTTTTTCAACGTTTATTGAAAAATTGATTAATATTTTGTAATTTTGACCCGCCAATAAATAACTTCATGTTATTTGTTATATTATGGTATACATTTTGTGTTTGTTTATAGCTTCTAAAACAAAGTTATGCGCCTCACAAATTATTTTTAAAATACCAGACCAAAAATATAACCTGCTCCGTTTTCGTAAACGAAAAAGATAGCAGATAATAAGTTAATTTTATAAGCTTTTTTGTAAATGAACAGTTTCTAGTATCTACGAGAGAATAAATTACGTTATCATGCAAACCACCTGTTCTACTCATATTTTCAAATATGTTTAATCAATCGCAGTTGTTTTCGTGGTTGGTTAATGACGCATTTGCAATCATTGTCATATGTTGAATCATAACTGTTTCTGTCACTGTCATTGTTATAGTAACATATGATTATAATATCGTGTCATTACTATTATGTAATAATGTCATATATAGCTATCAAAGGATAATTGCAAATGTCGCACTCAAGGTTACTTGCACTGCCATAATCATAACTCTGACTTTCGGAAGATGACAGGAGGCTAATTTGCTGTTGATTCCATTCCAACAATCTGGAGAAGAAAAGCGGGTCGGCCTTTCAATTTATCGAAATCATGAGAGTTTGTTTGGAGAAGTCATTGCCTTTACTGTATATTTGTGTAGATATGTGTATTTGCATGTATCATTACACCAGTAAGTTTAAAGCCATTCATTTCTCTAAAATGGAAGTATGACGTCTAGCTCATTTTATTTGTATGTCGCTTCTTACATGTGACTCCCAAGCATTGTCGAAATTCAATATCATGAGTATTTCTGCCACTCCATTCGTATTGTATATGACCGAACATTCACTGACCGATACTTATATTACTGGTGGTTGAACTTGGTTTAGACAACGAAGATATCTTCATTTACAACGTCTATTTAATTTTTATTGGTCATTTCAGGTATACTAAAAACAACGATAGGTTACAGTTTTGTGTTTTATTATACTAATGCATATATATGCAAATGCAAAAGCAGCACTTGAATGTAGACGTAGAACAATATGCATTGCGTTTTTTCTTCTGTATATGAACTATATATATAGGAACCGCGCTAGACATTTTAGTGAAACAACAGTCTTCCGAAGGAAATTTTAGTAAGATTAAATGAGTGTTATAGTTGAGTTGAGTGATTTCTTTGCATACGGAAGCAGCCATCAATGATGTTCCAATTATGTCAATTTTATCGGTATTCTATTCATTTTATTTGAGTGTACTCATGTTTTTACCGCTTATGTTAACATCATAATTGTTCTTAAAACCTTGCCTTACGGTGTTTTATGGTTCTTGTTAAGGCAATTAGGAACGGCAACAAAAGGCACATTTTATATCAATAACCCACACTCATGGGAGTTCTGAAATAAAATACAAGTTACGAAGATGCAGTTATGCACATGGTTATTGACGTTATTGTTTAACTCGAATCAACTCGAATAACTTATTGTGAAATTTCAAAAGTGTTATTATTATCATCACATTTTATTACATATTGGAAATCATAATATACATAAAATGATAAGGTCTTGTCGTTATTAAACATTTCATTATTCACTTAATCTATAACGCTAAGCACTATTCTATGAATATGGGATCAGTAAGGAAGCAGTTGTTATTTTGATATTGCATTTCTAATATGTTGATTGTTAGAAACAACGATTGTTTTGCTCTGTTTCAACTGAGCATATGGGCACACATATGCTTATTTTAAAATAGTGAGTGGATTGTTTTTGTCAATTAAGCCACCGTTCGATGATTTAATTTCTGAGCAAAATAAACGCATGTAGAATATAATATATTGAGTTTTTATTAACATGGTATCCAACATATATTAACGATCTGCTTAATGTTATTATAAGCAATTTCAGTTAATTAGAATAAGTGATTAGTAATCTATTCACACCACATTTAGTTTTATATAGAACGGGTATATGAATTAACCCCTTTTTAAAGAAATGACCTTTTAATAAGATATGTGCCTTTGAAACTAAGAATAACTTAGCTACCAAATAACGCGCCGTAATGTTCAGTTTATTTAAAATTGCGTGTTAACTCAACACACATTGACAACCACTTTGGAATTTTCATAGTCATGAATTTCTGCATGCTCGTTGTGTAGGGTTTCTTCAATACGAAGCATTTCATATGTGCTCTTTTCGTTTGCTTTATTATCTGCGTTAGCGATGGTATCACTATCGATATAAGCAACATCGTGACACTCTCTGATGTCTTCTCCGTGATTGTACCTCTTTGAATCGTTTACTCTAACATAAACACAAATGCATAAAATACATTGTTTACCACATTTGTAGTCTATTTCATGCATTACAATGATAATACAATTCACATACGTTGTTCAATATTTGCACGCATATCTAAATTATAAAGTTTAAATAAATTATAACATATTTCGATATACCTCCTTATCCTATAGCAAATGATCCCTGCCACGATACCCGCACAAATCACAAGTGCAGCAAACACCGACACACCGATTGAAATACCTTTAGAAATTTGAATAATAATGAAAGTTAAATATAAATTTGCATTATTACGATGTTACTACACAGTGCTCTAAATGGTTTTAAACGAAATTTACATATAGCATAATTGAATATTACGAAAGACTGCACGCACAAAA
>LQRL01041859.1:18898-40980 GCA_001703475.1 Hydroides elegans
TGCTTAAAGACCGATGAGATTTTGCGTTGAGCATTCCGCAAAGAAATACATGCCCATATTAAAGATATAATACTATGGAACCCTATTTACTTTGCTTTACATTTTGCTTGTATCTACTCACCTAAGCATCCAGCTTCTGTACGCGCACCCGTTGGTCCGTTAGTCGCTTTACCCAAAGGGCAATCCTTACAGGTGGTTGCATTTATCCAATAGGTGTTAGAGGGACATGGCTCACATGGGAACATGCCATTATCGCTGATTGAGGGGGCAGGACACAAAGCTGCAAGAGGTAATCATACAGATACAACCGATATGACGTCCGCGAATTGTCTATTGTAGATCAGGGTTTGTTATTTGAATACCAAAGAGATCTAGCGATGAGTATCACAATTCAAAAAAACATGCACATGTTATAGATAATAGACTGTTGAACCATATATATTTAGTAGTAAACAAGACTAAGAATAATTTATAATTTAGCACTATGCTCGTACGTTAGTGAATGAATGTCCGTTTCTAGCCAGTAACCTAGCAATAGCTCTAATACTCGTGACGTTGCGTCAATTTGAAGCAACTTTTAACGTGTAGCCGTAAACTATACACCGAAAGTTTACCCGAAAAGCCGTAAATTTTACCGGCCTATATATGTGGGCTCAACCAGGGTCACTTCCCTCGTATATTGCACAGGGGTAAGCTCACACGAGTTATAGGCAATAAAGCGGTTTCGTACCAAGTGGTACTCATCATGCCGACTATTAATAGTTCGAATCACGGTCTTAGGTTATTAAAATAAAGGATATTATAAAGAAAACCTTGCTTAAAGCAGGGTCCCAATGTATATATTATATACTAGGTTTTAAGGCCTAAAACCAGCCAAAATTTTTCCTCGTCCTCATATAAAAATATATTTAGCTTTATAAAGGCATCTACTGACATATGCACCCAGCTTCTGTTAGCGCATCCGTGGGTCCGTTAGTCACTTTACCCGAAGGGCAATCCTTACAGGCGGTAGTATTTATCCAAAAAGTGTTAGGGGGACATGACTGACATGGGAAAATGCCTTTATCGCTTATTGTAAGAGCAGGACATATAGCTACAGGACAAGAGGTCAACAGAATAAAACAAACGATATTGCATCCATGATTCGGCCATGTTGGATTCAGGTTTATTGCTTGAAGACCGAGGATTTTTAGCGCTGAATATCGCATTTAGAAACTCATGCTCATTGTAAAGGTATAGAACATGGAGCCGTATTTATTTGTTTGATTTAAATATACTCACTTAAGCATCCAGTTTCTGTGAGCGTACCAGTTGGTCCGGTGGTAACGGTACCGGAAGGGCATTCGTTACAAGTGGTTGCATTTCTCCAAAATGTATTAGGGGGACATGGATCACATGGAAACATGCCATTATTGCTGATTGTAGGGGCCTGGCACATAGCTGCAGAACAAGAGGTGAACAGAAATGTTAAACAATATGAATTCTATAATTTGGTCATGAGAATTGTGAGTTGGTTGAAATAACCTTTCGTCTCTTAAAAATTCAATAATTTGCCTATGAAAGATAACTTAGTACCAAAAAAAACCTTAATTATAATAATAACTATCATAATACGAGTTATGCAATCTTACGAAAGCACTGAGAGACAGAACTAGCTCCTTGAATAAATGTCCCCATGGCTTCAGGACATTCATTGCACGTCCGATGTCCATCTTCACTTTTGTAACTGTTTGAATGGCACTTTTTACATCCTGTTGGGTCAGTCTCTGACCCGTAGTAACCGGCCGGGCAGCTAACTACGATATATAACCATTTCGCAAGTCTAAGTTTACATAAAACTACTTGTGAGGATACAATTGCATTCGAAACAAAATTAACGTTGATTTCTCATATGATAAATTACAAACCATTTTGACAAAAAAACTACCTAAAACTATATGGAAGGAATGAAGCAATTTATAATTATATGTTATATTTATGTTACACTTTATTTCTAATAGACCGACATAATAAAGGGCGTATTAATTTTTTGATATATTTTGAATGGAATGACTACACTGTTTACAGCGCAGCATCAACATTAATAAAAGTGATGTAACACGTACGGCATCTGCGGCTTCTGAAGGAATCAATATATACATATTGCACTTTTTCGTCAGTGCGACACGAATAGTCTGTATGTTCTTTAGTCTGTATGGTTCCTGTAGCTGACTGTTGACCACTCGGAGAAAGAGTGTTCAGCACCCAATCAGTGATACCAAAACCTGATAAAGTGACTGTTAAAACATACGATTTTTTAAAGTTAATTTGGAGTGATCAAATAATGTTTAAGTGACAAGGTGGCACATCGTTGTGACATGCGTATGGCGTTATTATTCATTCCACACAATCCAGTCGCAGCTGATTAATTATCGAGCTTTCGGTATATTCTACACATGAACTGCATACAGGAAGTACCACATTTAAGACCATGTTTATGCATATGATTACAAATGTTGACAACATTTTATGCACATTTCGGTGCACATAGGTCAAATCTTTAGTTGTACTTACGCATATAGACTGCCTGACTTTCTTATAGCATTTTGGTTTTCTGTATTAACTCATTGTCATGGTATAGGTCTTTACGGTTATGTTAGCAACATAGGCCATACAAGTTGTAGTATAAAGCTCAAGACGAAATAAATATTTTGCAGGCGGTTTTATCAATATTTTATCTTGAAACTGGACCTATTAAAGATACTTTAACTTACTTGCTGAGTATAAGTCAATAAACAATAAACAAGCTGATTGTTTTGAGTTGATCTCTGAAGTTGAATCCGTTATCGTCACATCGTAATTCACAACGAGCTGTAAACAAAATTTAGCCGGGAAATAAGCAGTATTCATAGCAGTAAGACAATTTTGCCCCTTGATTGATTGTATAAATATAATCTTAGATATTCCAATCAAAAGCAAAGGCCTTTAAAAATAGATATGCATATATGACACTGGTGCTTTGAATATGTAATACAATCCAATTTGTAATATAAATTAAAATAAATGCAAAATTATTAAAATTCAGCACTTTACTTGGGATGAAATTGCATTATGTCAACCACAAACATCTGCCGACCGTGTATCATTTACAAAACCAATGTATGCAAACTAATTCATCTGCCTTCTCGTTTAATCCACTATAATTACCCTTTTCTATTCGTACTCACAGTGCAACACCCACTAACTGTCGTTTCTCCTTCCATTCTGACCACTATCATGATTGTACTGGAATTACATAAGTTTTGCCCATCGTTTTTTAGTTGATTTGAAGCTGTATTTAAGATGGAGGTAATATAGTTATCGAACGCGTTCTTATCGTCTGCAAAAAATGCATCAGTTCTTCGGTAATTGACGGTAAAAGCCACACGGATGATGGAACTTGTTGACCCTATAAAAGTGGTTTAGGATATTTTATATGATTTCATATAACGAACCTTTTAGACACATGATATTGGAAAAAAATCTTCAAAGCTAGATATTGATAAACTGTGATTTTTTTTATTTTTTGTCAACAGTAACCTTAGAATCAATAATATTCAATAATGAATTACTTTATTTAAATACATTGCGATAAATATGTAAGCTGTATCTAAGTATACGTCGTTTTGTCGACAGAATATATTTGCATTTTGTTTTTGTTTCAATTACAACACATGTTCGATTCAACATGACTTCAATATCTAAGTATCTCGCAAACTAAACATGTCCGATACTAAATCTAAACAAATCTTCAAAGCTAGATATTGATAAACTGTGATTTTTTTTATTTTTTGTCAACAGTAACCTTAGAATCAATAATATTCAATAATGAATTACTTTATTTAAATACATTGCGATAAATATGTAAGTTGTATCTAAGTATACGTCGTTTTGTCGACAGAATATATTTGCATTTTGTTTTTGTTTCAATTACAACATATGTTCGATTCAACATGACTTCAATATCTAAGTATCTCGCAAACTAAACATGTCCGATACTAAATATGACTTAAATATCTTAGAACATATCAAACCCACTTACGGACACACTCGGGTACATAATCGCCGAATCCAATTGCGGTCTCCGTAAATTGTGTAGCACCACCAATACATGTATACGTCAGTTCAATCAATTCGGACACATCGGTAATGACAGGCCTTCGAAATGCATAACCCACGTTGCAAGTAACATTAGCCGTTGTACCATCCTCGTCAAATACGATGGTGGCATCGATTGGTTTCTTAAGCATAAATGCCCATCTGGTACACTCGTTAGCTTTGTAAGGAAACATAGTGTGAATCGATATATTTCAAATTTCGATGCAAAAACAAACTTTTATCAATAAAAATGTAATTTGCTAAAAATGTAAATGTTATTAAGAATTTTAAAAATCTAAATATATGTATATATCATGTAAAGAGCATCGAACTGTGAGTCATCTTCAAATATATGTCAATTTATTCATATAAATAGTTGTTTTCGTATAAAGATAAGCATTGACGTTTGGTATGTTGATACACACTTTCATGTTGCGATATATGTTATATATAATATATGTTAGTTATGTGGTATACCTTTCAACATGACAGCAATAGGGCAAACAGATCTCTCGCTCAGTGTGCTGCCAAGATTCCATTGCACGTACTGTTCAATGATTCGCACTTTGTTTAGGTCGGCAACAGTGAATACTGATATAGCTGGTTCCAATCCGGTGATCAATTCATATGGTTTCACTACAGCAAACAATAAATGAGCCAATGCAAATAATTGTTTTCTACTTTTTTTGTATTGACCGGGCGAGCTTTTGTTTTATTATAACTTATAATTATATCCAGCAGATAACGCCCCTGTTTTCAAAAGAAATTAAAAAACAGGTTTAGCATATTATCGCATTTCAGCTTAGCAATGCTCTATGACATGTATTTAAACTTGATATCTTGCAGGTCACTTTTGAACGCCTGTGTGTGTCATCTTTATCAACCTAGTTTTATACTCAAATAGCTCAATTTATGAATAAAAAATAGCTTTATAAATATATTCATTATATTGGATAGATGATTTCTAATACTAACCTGATGCTAGGATTGGATCAGGTATGTGCCCAGAAGATGAATCGATTGTAATAATTTCGTCCTCTTCCATCAACATGAATGTCACAGGACCGGGACAGGAAGCAAATGAAGGACGGTCAACATCTGTGTTCATAATGCAGATAAAATAAAGTGTAAATTTAAATGCAAAATATATTATCATTTCTAGCATGTGAATAACTATAAATTGGTATTTATTTCATGGTTGATGCATTATTTTGGACGATAACACCCGGTTGATATATTATGATATTGGCCGAGTACACGGTAATTTCATATTTGTTTTTGTAAAAAATAAAAGATGATCACATCATTTTGCTTAGAACAAATTCGCTCTTCTCGTCTCTTTAAGTATATGCAAGTATATTTTATCGCAACCGAAAAAAAATCTAGGTGACTAGCACAGCAAGGTATGCTCGCTGCACATGACCTAGAAATTTAATTGTTATAATCTTAAAGGTTCATGTGTGTGTCCAATTTCACAATGCAATTGTAGCTACGGAGCTACTAACACAGCTGTGAAATGCTTGCAGACATATTTTATATGACACGAATAAATCATTTTACATTTTTGTATTACATATAACATAACTTAACCCAAAGTAATAAAAATGAAAGCTTGCGACTAGCCTGTCTTTTGAACAACATTAAAAAGAACGAAATTATTTAATAAATTTGAAATAAGATATCCACATAAACCGACAGGCCAGTTAAGAAAGCAATATTCAAAAAGTTAGGCAGGTATTTTCCCGAAAAAAAACGTTTAAAGCAACATTAAGTAAACGTTACAGCATGCATATATTTCTCACGCGTTCAATTCTAATAAGTGTCCAAAAAGCGGAAATGCATATGAGTAAGAAATATGAAACTAATTAGCCTAATCTAAATGTTTATTGACACTAGGGTTATGAAAAATTGATGCCCCTATTATTATGTTGTTTTAATAAATAATAGTCGGATTTGTTATAACGGTCGCGGTTATGTTTTTTTTGTGATTGATTCATATGAATAATTAATTAATCATGGTATATTTTTTACAAACAACAAGTAGTATAGTCATTTGTTAATGATATATATAAATATTTTTATATATGTATATATATATATTTGATAACGCAAGATATTTCCGTGCAACATTGTGTTATATTGACTTAACACAAGTCTACTATAGCGTATATAGCGCGCGCTATTTGGGCGAATGTTTCCGTGCAACAAAATGTTTTATTTACTTAGCATAATTCGTGCTTTGGCATTTTCGCGTGCAACATTGTGTTACATTTTAGTTAACTTTAAAAGACCAATGGAATTTAATAGAACATTTTGTTGCACGCTAAGAATGATAAAGTCAAATCGTGTTTTATAGACTTGAATGGTCAATTTCTCATACATTTCGATATTAAATCTTAATGGCTATGTTTTTAACAATTTCTTTTCACAATGTAATGTGCATGAGTAAATGCATTCACCACATACCTTTTGCATAGAAATCGGCCCATAAATAACTATGCTAGCTTCAGTTTAATTCATCTATCTTTAGCTCGAGGTTACTCGAAACATCAGTTTCAGACTTAACACAATGTTGCACGGAGCCCTTCAATTAAAAAATTAAAACTAAGTTTCATATAACAGGACTTGCTTGCGCTTTCTAGCTATTTATGAAGTTGGTCAACGTTTTGTCAGATTTGAAATAATATATAGACATATTATTTTACATTATTATAATAATTCAGCAGAAATGCAAATAATTATTGACTTGTTATAATCTAATGATAAATAGAATGTATGATTTACGATACACACCTGACAATTGAATATCCTTCACTTGTAAAATAATTATCAAACTTAAAACAAATGTGTTTATTCCGCTGTTAAATATTTGAAATTTCATAGCGTTCTTCATATTTGTCTTTAAGCAAACTGATGCAGATAATTATTTCTTCTTACATTGATTATATAAAACACTTCCTTAGTCGGGGTTTCTTATGTTCACGTATCAGCTGAATAGAACCCACATGTGCCATGCAAATTATAAATAGTATACTTATGT
Organism: Hydroides elegans; assembly: GCA_001703475.1. Lineage (NCBI taxonomy): Eukaryota > Metazoa > Annelida > Polychaeta > Sabellida > Serpulidae > Hydroides > Hydroides elegans. Next base: position 26,055 of record LQRL01041859.1, read on the forward strand.
GACCCACTTATGTGATTTATAGTTTTGGGGTTTTAAGTGTAATCATTCCCTTTATGGTACAACAAGTTGAACATCACGTTTTATTATATTCATGTTTACTTGCATACATGATTTAGTTATAAGTCTGAAATTAAAATACTTCATAAACCCACATTTTTCGTCAAAATTAATTCATAAAAAGTTAGTTAATGGAAAACTTTTCTAAAATCGAAGCAAAACTGTTATTCAATCCATTGACTGTAATACTAACAATAAAGTCATATATCAATACATTAATCAAATCGTATATTTTGATGAATACATTTAATTGTTTTAGGGGAAATATGCAATGCTGCACTTATGTGGTTTAAGTCATTTACCGTCAGACATACAAAATGCCGGTGTTGAATTCATATTATGTGCCTTTTAAGTAACCACACTTTTCCATATGTTCTTTATAAGGAGGCTGGTGCTCATTTAAGGAGGGGGTTACTGATGTATATACCCTTTTTACGAGCTGTTTTCGTGTAGATATTAGCTCAAAGGATCTAGACCAAGGGCTTGTTACAATATGTGCTCAAAATATTGTTTTCACAGTTAGGATTAGGTTTTCAAAATAGTACACTTATAATTCAAATATACATTTAACCTGAGAAGTACCACGTTATTTAATTGATACTTATATGTGTGCTTTATATCTAGTTGATATGTAAGAACATTCAACAGCATTGCCTTCAAAATGTTATTAAGCTTGTTTTAACGATTTATAGTTTGGTTCAGTTTTAGATTCAAAGATAACTAATCTTATTGCCTTTACATAAGGAATGTTTTGAAATATAAACATGCATCAAAATAAGTAGCAATACCATTGCTAGTTTTATCAGATTGCTTATATTGCTTTTATTACATGCATGAAAATTATTTTATAAAGAAATGATAAGGAAACGCAGGGCCGTACGCCCGGGCCGTGAAACGCCGAACAGACCGGTGCCGTGGAAACCCCAAGTGAACGCACAGCCCCATCCGCCAAGGGCGTAGTAATTTTCTTGCGACAGGTTAAAATATTACGTGCTTGTGCTTATACTTAACTTGGACATCTGTTCAGAGAAACACGTGTTGAGCACGTTAAACAAAAACAAAATACAAACCCAAAATAGGTGCTCTTTGCAGTTTTGAAAAGAAAAGTTTATGTTGTTTAAATGATTGTTTAGCAAAAATTACTTTGATTATTTCAAACAAAGTCAAATTTATTTAATTTACCTTGTTAAAAAAGAGATCTTCATAGAGATTGATAGATAAACGCTTTAATAAATAAATCGAACTGTCAGATATCACACAGTCAAATTGTACTTTTCTTATTCAAGATGAAACTAATATTAGCAAATAAGTAAATTAAAGTCAATCGACATACAGATAAATTGTTGTAATGGAAAAAGTCATGACGTAATGACGCATCAATCAGGTAACAATCTACATTTAGTATTTTTCCATGGACACCTGTTAAGCATGAACATAAAAAAAATGAAGGGCACCCCACGACATATTTTTCAAAAAGTTGTAAAATCAATCTAAATCAACCGTACAATTAAGAAAAACAACAAAATAACGGTTAATGAACATTTAAATTTTGCAAAAAGGTGTTCCTTATTTCCAAGCCAGCTGGGTTTTTTTCTTATTTTCTAGCCAGCTTGGAACAGAAAAGGAACACCTTTTGCGAAAATTGTAATGTCAAATATAACCAATAGTGTATTATTACTTGCAAATTACAGTTTATTAGACAATTGAAAGCAAGTTTAATCAATTTCGAAATAATTAATCTCACTAAATATTGTGAAAATTAAGTAATTATGAAAAAAGGTGTTCCTCAAACTGCTAAAATCTCCAAGCTAGAATGATTTTTTTCAAAATTTCCAAGCCAGCTGGAAATTGGTAGGGAACACCTTTTTGGGGAACAGCTCGTGAGGTGCTCTTCAAAAATGGATAATATTCATCAGAATAAATTATTAACAATTTCCTTAAAATGATTTTAAAACTTGATGACTGCATATTATGACATCCAAAGGAATTTATACATTTTTTGCTCATAATATTAATAATAAACAAGCTAAGTGTGTTTAAAAAATGTTGTTTTTTTTTTTGTATTTTATAGATATTAAACAAATAAATTGCATTAATACAAACAAATAATAATTTGCATTTAAATAAATACTTGAATAATATAATTTGATTCAGAAGCAAAAAGGATTAAAAAGATTAATATATATATTTCTTAAAATAAATCAATGAGAATTATACTTGGCACAATGAAGGGCACCCCACGACACAGTTTTCTAAAAGTTGTTAAACCAACTTAAATCAATTTTACAACTACGAAGAACAACACAATAATGGTTTTTGAACATTTACATTTTGCAAAAAGGTGTTCCTTTTTTCCAAGCTAGCTGGGCTGTTTCTCCTTTTCTAGCCAGCTTGGAACAGAAAAGGAACACCTTTTGCGAAAATTGAAATGTTCAATATAACCAAATAATGTAATTTATCTTGCAAATTACAGTTTACAAGATAAATGCAAGCAAGTTTAAGCAACTTAGAAATCATTATTCTCACTAAATATTATGAAAAGTGATACATTATCCAAAAAGGTGTTCCTCAGACTGCTAAAATCTCCAAGCTAGAATGAATTTTCTCAAAATTTCCAAGCCAGCTGGAAATTGGTGGGGAACAGCTTTTTGGGGGAACGGCTCGTGAGGTGTTCTTCCACAATGCACCCGCTATTTCAACCATAAGATATGTGAGCATAATGTGACGCTACACAGTTGCTTGTGACGTAACAAAATACGTAGGTTTTTTTACAATGACCAAAGACGTCACATAGATTGAATTAAACAGGAAACAAGTTCATGTCTTTAAACGTCTATGTAATAGCTCTGGTTTGTTAAAATGAATCGCAATAATTGAAAAGGCATGTAATAAAAATAACACTTCATGTTTGGAGGGCCATACGTTAATTGCCGGACCCTCAAGTACGGTGCCGAACGGACCCAAGGTTTCGCATTTGATCCGTCCGGTCCCATGCCCTTGGATCCAGCAATCATCGTATGGCCCTCCAAACATGAAGTATTATTATGATCGTACTCGAATACAATTTACATTTTGACAGTTTCATTTATTGCTTCCTTCATACAAACGTATATCCAAAATAAATATGCATAAAATTTTAGCAAAATAGCTTCCAAGAAATATGTTGATATATCCATGAATTATTTAGCATTTCTGATTAAGGGTCAATAAAATTATCATTTGAATTGAGTCATGCATATAATGCCAACAGGGTGAAATTGGTTTTTACACTAGTTAGAATTGTGTTTTAAAATAATTGCAAATTTATTAACCGTTTACAGTATGCATACATGTATAAATATTTAAATTGTCTTTCTATCGGCGTTTTCTCAGGCATATTTTAATATGAATAAAACTAATTTTTAACAGCAAACAAAAATAATATAAAAATAAACACGCTAGGTTTGGAGTCGACTTATCACAGATAATGTTGACGAAACATTTCTCATGCTCTCTTTGAGTTATAATTATGTTAACTTTAATCGAGCAGGGTAATGTCATTCAAAGACTCGACTTCGGTAGGTTTACTTATTTAAACAAAATATATAAAAACTGAGGCTCCTCAAGGATATATTTTTACAGAAAATTGTCGCATCTTAGATGGTTCATGTGGTTTTAACATGTCATACATATAGGGGTTTCAACGTGTCAAATATGTAGGGACAAGCCAGTTTAGATACTAAATCAGCAAGTTAAATTGAATTCCATAGTTTATTGTTGTCAAGTACAAGATGATATTATGGATGTTTTTATATTACAATCGGTGCCAGAAAAATGAGCTATATATCGATGCTCGACACGTTATATTAGCGCTGCATTTATTGAGTCTCAATATCAATATCATATGTGCATAGAATATAGTCTTTGTTGCATTTTCAAATAGATAAGTGAGAATAATGCACCTAACAGTCCCATTTTAAATCCACTTTATTTTGCTTTCAACTTTACTTTACTGGTTCTAGGGCCTTAAGTGAATGTGCATTTACCCTCTTGTCAGAACTGTCTATCATAGACATTACAATGAAACATCAAAATCGTGAGTTCAACCAATTTCCAAAAGGATACAAATAGTGCTTTTGGTCAGTGGTCTCGAATCGTCTCCATCGTATTTGTTGAGATTCGCATTTGAGATGACTGCTTTTGGATATATCGCCGTTAACAAACGTTTGATATGGCCGTTGCTGAAGTATGAGACGAGGTAATAATGTATAAATTAAGGTAAAAAGGTAATAATGTATAAATTAAGTCAAGTGAAATACTTGATATCTATCCATTGACTTTAGCAAATAATGCTTAGCAAAAGGGCTTCTTTTGCATAATATGAATGCGCAAAAATTCCCCGGGTGTCATTCAAGGAAACTAACCCAGTCGACACAGTGATCTCACGTAAATGTAAAATTTGGTGTTTTTGTGTGGCTTTTGTTATTAATAATATCGATGTAAATTTGTGTGTTGTTTCGATGTTGTTTTTGTGATTTATATTCTTAGTAAACTTGAAGACAACGCAAGAAATTGTTTAAGTTTCTCAATTTTAATAATTCAATAAATTCCTTGGATACAATCATTACATCAAGAACGAGAGGCAAGATGGCTAAAAACACTCTAACTCAAATCTAAAAAGTTGGGGATTATATACATGGAGCAAGCGTGATTATGCATCCCACTGCCTATCAACGTCGTGTTTATGGTGAGTCTAAATTGCGGATGCCGCTTTTTCTTCAAAGGTCCTTACTGTTAAATTTATGACTTCACCCTCCATACCCTGTATGGCTCATCGAAATCTATTCAACACGACGTCGATATTCCGGGAATGCATGACCACAGCCTCTTAATGGCTTACAGCGTCATACCATAAAACATATAAACAAATTGCCTTAAAGTTCCCTTTAATAAATTTAAGAAATCTATTTCCTTTAAGTAAATAATCTAAACTAAATAAATTCAATCAAAATAGTAAACTTATAAAAATAAAATGAACGGTCATTTTACATACCCCCCCTTTCTTAGCTCAAAAGTTCCTAAGAATCTTTTGAAGATAAAATGTTTAATTTTTCAAACTTATATTGAATTATTTGTAATCAACATAATGTAGACTACTTAATACTATCATAGACAAATTGAAATCAAAATCAAGATCGTATAGCTTTAAAACATGTAATTACAGCACCATTAAATCGAACATTAAATACACATTAAAGAATACATTAAGAAATACACTAATCAGCCTCTCTGATACCGCGACATGATCGTATAGTTTTATATACATAATACATTTAAACTTTTTAAATGTTCACAATACATTAGTACTTTGCTTTGATTTTAAATAATAAGATATAAACAGGTTCTTCTTTAAAGTCCAGATATATAAAGTCAAACTAAAATGATTTATTATGCATTCTATTAATACTCACTATACATATAAAGGTACAATTCAAAATGAATCATCGGCACACTTAAGGCAAGCGAAACATATGTGTCCGCCGGCACACTGAAGGCAAGCGAACGAATTAATGGTATAGGCCTCTATCTTCAAACATAAACAAAAGTAGGTTACGATATATACTAAATACACTTTTTATACAATATGGAATATGTAAATACATATAAAAACATCATTATTGATTTCATCAATTTTTATATATACATTAATCTTATAGTTTGCGCATTATAACATGAATGTCTTAACTGGCTTAGATCTCATAAAACCATTCAATAGTATACATGTATACAAGACAAAATAATATGTATATATATATTTTTTCGTGGTACCCTAAACATTCTTCATTTCATTTTCATAGTGCACTCTCCCCCTATTTCCCTCCCTTCTTTAAACAGCAGAGGTGTCTATGCCCGTGCATAGATACTTTAACACCCCCTGTTCCTCGCCCCCATTATTGACACTTTGATCTACCTGAGAAACCTCTGTGAAACCGGTTGTTTCTTTTATGGCCTTACAACGAACATTAAACTTGCGTATAAAATATATGAGCGGCACGATAATTAATACTATAATGAATACCTCGAGGCTTGTGGTTATCAAAATACGTTGGGCAACGTTAGACTTGTTTATCTTTATCAAACGAAAGAGAATGTGTGAGAGATAAGTATAATAAATCATGAAGGGATGTAATGACTATGTCTTCGACTTCAGGTAGAAAGGAGATACTTGTATTTGTGGTCAAAATGTCTGTTAATGGCTTTAATTTGGGAGAGTCCCAAATTTTGCTAGAAAGTTAAGACAGTTCAATTTGTGAACTAAATTTTGTTTCCCTCTCAACGGATGTCTCCCCCTTTAACATAATGGGTATTTTGAAATATTTAGATTCTAAGGAACAGTTTTCCTCGAGGCTAATGATAGACCCATCTTCATAAGATACAGTTTTCGTTTAATTGTCACAAGAAATAGTGACATCTATTTTGAATGGCGATGATAACCACCAGTGACGACCAAACATAAAACGTATAATAGGTGAGGACTTAATTTGATGGATGGATGTATGACATAGACGCTCGATATCATTATCATTTCGTAAATAAAGGGCTAAAATACATGTGGGATATGCAAAAACATCAACCAATGGACTTTTGAAAAGAACACACAGGTGAGTGAATGCATTCTTTGATTTCATTTGTGTTAGCAAAGATATAGCTACTTTTATCACGTGTTATAACTAAATATTCTGCCTCGAGCTTATAAACTGCGGCTAGATCGAAATTTTCTTTAAATACGGATGCTTGAATAGCATGCCAAATGTCGAATTCATTACCCTTAGAAATAAGAGGTAATGCAAATACAATGTGAATATCAGTTATTACGGAAGGTTTAATTTGGGAATAATAGTTATTTAAACTGCTTTTTGAAGTGCGGTATGGTAAACGAATAGATTCTAGTAATTGAGAGCGGATTTGTCTAAGGGTGTTAAGCAGAGAAGTTGGTGGGATAAGATCAATGGATAAATGACCATGAACGGTCCCTTCTAATTGTGTTAATAAATCATAGTAAATGAAATGGACACGACGAAGGGTAGAAGATACAAGATTACAAATAGATTGAATGCGGTTAACTATGTGCATGTAACTTATTTGTGGCATAACAACGTCCGATAGTTCTTGATACGTGTAAGATAGCTTGTTACGTAATTTTTCGTTTACCGAAACAAGGTCACGGATAGCCTGTCTATTACGCTGAACGTTTTCGTTAGTTTTATTCATTAACGTTACGCTTTTTGAAACAACGTGCGCGATTTGTGAATCGTTATATTGTATAGACGAAATGGCGTTACGAAGGCGATGTAAATCTTTTTCAGTGGCTGTGCCAAATAACACGGACATTATGTTGGACACGAACGGAATGATTGCACGTTTGGAACGACTAGATTGTGTGTTTGATACGTAAGCAACATTATTAAACATATCTTCAATACGATTGTATTCTTTTTCGAATTGATACGATTGTTGTTGTAATAGATTTACTAGGTCATTACGTAATTCGGCGTTGTTTGTATCATTACCGACGTCATCGAAATTCTCTAGCGTATCAATAGAATTTGCAAATGAATTTATTTCTGACAGCAACGTTTGTAAATGACTCTTATTAGCCGAAATATCAATTTTGTACGTAACGATCCACGAGTTATATGGAGGATAAACAGAGTTTTCATAAATAAAATGCGTTCCCGTTCTTGACGTTGACGACGCTACCACGTACGTAAGGATGAGGAGAAGCGAAAACATCGTCCTAAAAGAACGAAAAGAAATTAATGTTAATCGAATCTAATCACTTTCAAGATTTCCTCTATGACAGGGACAAGCTCATGACCCGTGTAGGGAGCACGGCTATAAATAACGGTGTCGTCCGCGTATACAGAAATGCTTTTTATAGATTCCCTAAATAGAAATCTATGCCTCCTTAAATACCTTAATAAAGTGCCCCTATATGGAAAGCTCATTAATATTATACAGGTGTCGCTAAATGACAAGGGGTAGCCTTGTACCACGCTTGTTGCTAATGTGGCCATTTTCTTTAGTCTTGGGTGGCGATTATGGAAAACAAATAAAATTCTAATCTAATTGCTTCAGCTTTAACGTTATAGTGAACGAAAAAGATATTTTGCATGTTCCCAACACGCCTTATCACGAACGTCGTCCCAACCATTTTAGTAGACTGTTACGTGACGAACTCATATGGAACTCACATGCCCCATTATCTGACGCATGGCAGTGTTTTTCTACACATGCCACCATACCGAAAAATTGCGATTCATGCGGTACAAATTACGCGTCTAAGCGTATTATACCACGGTACCAATTCCAAAACCATTCCTTTGGTATGACTCACTGTAACCTATCGTGAGCATCAAAACACGATATAATAGCCAGTCATCTAGAATGGCACATTATAACCGTTAACAAAGGTCCATCGTATTCATCCTCTATAAGATCAATATTTCTCATTCTAAACATTAAGATTACTATCTATCTCAATGCTGACCCTTGCATGATTATAACCTTGAAAAGGAAGGTTACGTTAATCTCAACAAAATAAGCTTCAGTTATGTAAGCATATTTACCACTTAATTTTGTGGTTTATTGTCAACCATAACCAACGCTTTTCAGGCCATCGAAATTGAACTCCGTTCAGTAAATGATTACTTATATCGGTAATCTTATATTCTGATACGCCGATGATAAATAGCCATTTTTCGAAAATTTGTTTTACTTAATATCTTTCATCAAGAATTTTCTTGTTGTTACATTTTAATCAATACTATAACAGTTTGAATGAAATATGAAAGCCTTAGATTGTCAATCTAACTGCTCCTATCGGTTCTTTCTAACGAAATTAAAGGGTTAAATTTATTTTAACTTAAAATTTAGCTTTCGTTTTTTGTCAATTTAGATTTAATTGAATAATTTTGAATAATAATTTTGAATTTTAATTTATGTTATTTGTTTGAAAATGAAATTAGAAATGGTCTTACTTAACATAATATTGTAGAAATTAACTGTTGGTGTTGTGAACGAACCCCATTAACTTAAACTATTATCAACCGATATTAATTGGTTAATTCTAGCATGTAGCGTATGACCATAAATCAACTGCAGCCCCCTTTTTGTACAACGTGCAGAACGACACTGTTTACCATTGCAACTAAGCCTATAATCGCTTTTTACTTTTTGATTATTCCCCTCTGGGTGAAGAATGATAAAAACCCTGTCGATAGTTATTCTACATCCACACCCTGGTTTCAAGCTATTCGACAAAATATCAGAATTCATTTTAGATTTGTATTGCCCTTATCTTTTATGCATTCAAACCTTAATCAAACAATTTCACATCCCTTTTCGTAACACTTTTTACACCCAACGAAAAAGTAGTAAATCTATTAGATTGATCCTTTTTAATATACATTTAATTAGATGAAATGTCTCACTCGTTTTGTTGATTTACAGGTGGCGAATCTGGGTGAAGTTCGGCGTAGAATGATGTGTTGAAGTCGGCAGTGTCGAAGAGGTAGAGAGAAAGTAAATGGCGTTAATTTATGCTGTGTGGCGGCTACTGTTGAAACACGCAGTGGACAGGAAATGCAGCAATTACAGGGTGGTTAGCGAGGTGATTTTGCAAACGGTACGCAGCGATGTCAGCAGCAATGATAACAGCAAAAGTGACACTGGAGTGACAGCTTGGCTCTTCAATCAGCGACAGCTTCGGCGAATGTGTTGATTTATTCGCTCTTTTAAGGAACTGTTCTTTAATTTTGTTTCGCATTAACGACGCTTGTTATTGCAGCAGTTGTTTTTCTTTCCTTTTTTTGCGTTCCTTTTAAAGTCTTCCTTTTGTATACTTTTGCGTATTAATTAATTTATTTATTTTCAAGCCACTTTTTATTTTTAATTTCCGATTAAATCCTGTGTCATGGCAACCAATGTAAAATTTGGTGTTTTTGTGTGGCTTTTGTTATTAATAATATCGATGTAAATCTGTGTGTTGTTTCGATGTTGTTTTTGTGATTTCTATTCTTAGTAAATTTGAAGACAACGCAAGAAATTGTTTAAGTTTCTCAATTTTAATAATTCAATAAATTCCTTTGATACAATCATAACATCAAGAACGAGAGGCAAGATGGCTAAAACACTCTAACTCAAATCTAAAAAGTTGGGGATTATATACATGGAGCATGCGTGATTATGCATCCCACTGCCTATCAACGTCGTGTTTGTGGTGAGTCTAAATTGCGGATGCCGCTTTTTCTTCAAAGGTCCTTACTGTTAAATTTATGACTTCACCCTCAGTACCCTGTATGGCTCATCGAAATCTATTCAACACGACGTCGATATTCCGAGAATGCATGACCACAGCACCTTAATGGCTTACATCATCATACCATAAAACACATAAACAAACTGCCTTAAAGTTCCCTTTAATAAATTTAAGAAATCTATTTTCTTTAAGTAAATAAACTAAATAAATTCAATCAAAATAGTAAACTTATAATAATAAAATGAACGGTCATTTTACATAAATCTCATTCTGTGATATCCCCTACTTCAAAACGTGGATACTTTTAGAGTTGTGTGAGAGTAGAAAAGATCAGTTGAGTATTATTTTAGCAAACACTTATCTCATATGAGGTTGTGATGCGATGTATGACCTTACAGTGAGCCTTACAATGTGATACTCACGCGATGAGATTCATGTGTGTCTTACGTAATCTCATCTGTCATTAAGTGTTTGCATAGTTATAAAAACCCAGGGGTCAATCAGTGCTCATTGAAGTGGTCTCTGTGTTATTTAAAGAGGGAGGTTGGTGGTAACAATATCGGTAGAAATAAAGAATATCAACTATGACAGGTTCATTATAATTTTTGGATATAATTCATATCAATTACTATACATTTCACATCAATAATGGAACGCATAATAATGCGAAAAGTATCGTATGTAGTTTTAAGCGTCAACTTATTATGTCTTGTTTTCCAGCAAGGAAAGTTTGAAAATCGCTACCGGCATACATTGCCAGCAATGATAGATGTTTTATTATTGCTCCTCAGAAAGTTAATCAAACCTTACATATTGATATGTTGCAAACTTGACTAACTCTATTTCGTTTTTGTTCTGTTCCATGAAATTTCCAGCAGGATATATATTTCAAATAATTAATTGTTGTCTATTTCTGTTGTTTTTGAACTGTTTTATTGTTCTATATGAATATGCATGTAATTCATATAAAACAAATATTTTATGATTTTTAAACAGCGGAAACCCATTGCAACTTCGTGAGAACGTAGAGTATCCCTTAGCCCTCCGCTTTAGCTAGATAAGTATAACTGTGGTAAACTCATTAGACAAAAAATCATATCATCCATAATATGGTATTGATATCAACTCAATCCCATCATAGTGAGACATTTATGTTAATGGTCTTTATATTTGAAACAATCATTGCATTTGTTTAAAAAGATAAAGCAAAGTACATTGAAAACCCATAAAACCCATAAAATCAAATCAAATGCCCTTTGGTGGATTGTCATTCATTACATTTAGACATTATACAAATTAATTAGACAAGGAATAATATTATGTAACAATGCATTGATTTCTACTCAATCCCATCCTCATAAATCAAATATAGCACTCCTGATAGACAAATACGATCATCCCTTTTGCCCCGAAAACAATGTTGCAAATAAGTGCGTAATCGAATTTTCATTGACGCAGGAAATAATTAGGTTAATGTCCTTATATTTAAAAAATAATTACCAATGTTTGAATAGTTAACGCAATGCGGAGAAGGTATATTGAGCATTCAGAAAATAAAGTTAGTATATGTGGAGGATTATACAGTAATTACTCAAAGTTTTAACCTAAAAAAGGTGGATTTTACTAAACATGTGGAAGTACGTTGTGAGTGTAATTGTATATATAGCAATGGTGCAAGGTAAGTGTGAAGTAAAACTTATTTTCATTATATTTTTAGTTATAATGTGATAAAAAACGAAAATATATAATTATATTTTATTGTATGGAATGGACACAAAGTCGATCGCATGAGCAAAGAGAACATATAATTTGCTTCATGTTAGAAAATGGTTTATTTAGAATTAAGATGACATACAACACCATAACAAATACGATTTTTTTCGCTTAAAATGTTCCTCACGATTGAAGCCAACGTGCGAAATTACATGATTATGGAGTCTTTCGAATTTTATTGAGTTTCAGGTAAAAACGCCATTTAAAAGAGTTATCGCATTGGATTCAGACGAACGTTTAAAATTCCGAATTTCATTTTTTTTCTAAATATACTTGATTTTATGTATTGTATCTGTCCTAGGCATGTCCATGTTTGGGCTTAGAAGTAGTTGGGATAGTAGCAATGCTGAAATTCTTACTTAACGGTGCCATGAATTAACGTTCAAAATACAATGGACTATTTTTTCATGGAGTATTAAGATTCGTTATTGATTCCTGGTCCATGCCAAGTGACACATTTTGTATTTGCGTTAATACATAAAGCAACGGGTTGAAATTTATTCAAAATGAAGTTGTTTATATTATTATTTCAATGTTTTAAGGGCAATGTAGATAGTTCTGGCAATGCAGTGGAATATACACTACCGGGCCAGATCGTTGGCAGATATATTCGACTCAATGCGTTAACTTGGGGCACCTACGCTGCATTACGTTGGGAGGTCTATGGTTCACAAGGTATGATTTTGTATGGTGTTTTATTTTCGTAATAAACAAACATAATTAATGGAACAGATCTCTAAATACCCCATCCAGCCTAAATGATTAAAGGCAACTAGAGATCTACATAACAAATAAGAAATGAATTCGCGCCATCAAGTATGCCATCCCACTCAGCAAGTGTCCTCCATAGTTCGTCTCATTCGGACATGACGTTGCGATGACGACCTACTTGTGGCCCGTATGAAGGTTTTTACGTATATGCTTTTACGTCCCGGTGTCCGAATACCATAATTCGTACGTCAGACTCGAACGCGACGTCGACGCAACGTTATTTCTACGTCCGCAGTGAATTAGGGCATCCGGAAAACTTATTTAACGGGCCCAAAGTAGGGCGTCTGCTCAACGCCCGTTGACGTCTTGCCGAGTGGATATGATTAAGTGAACAATGTTTGATTTTCCATTCGATCTATATTCATGCTCCTCACATAATTGTATTTATGTTAAGACTATTTTGTCTCTTTCAGCAATTTACACTGAACAAGGCCTAATATTTAATGGACAACAAGGAAACCGATCACTCACCCAACCAATCACATCTTTAGGATCCATACAAACTGACTTAAATTGTGCTATTCTATGTATCCGCCATATGCTATGTGAAGCGTTTAATTATGACAAGCAAACACTAGTTTGCGAATTGCTTGACGATAGTGCAATAGATAATACCGCAGATAGCATTGAATGGATGCATTACCATTTAACTTCAATCTAATAATTGACGCATAAACGATATTATGCTCACTTATTAATAGATAGCATAATATCATTTTACGCAACAATTGCGATTTTTTCTTGGAGACTACATCACTGTAATGAGATAAAACCAAAATGGAAGCATTTAATGTATATATCATTGTTTGCAACCTTTAGTTTAAATCGCATGAGGAGCATTTGATTAAAGGCGCGTCCTCCCGAAACAGGCCTTAAAAAGCTCGCAAGCGTGTTTGTTAACCGAAACAAAGCCAAACAAGGTCGAAAGGGAGTTTATGTTTTATATAAAAAAAACACATAAAACTAACAAAAAAACCTGGTGCTTTTTCCGTTTGAAGTGAAATTGTTGTGTTTATTATCACCTTGCTGAAAAAAGTCTCCAGCCAAAAATTTCCGGCAATAAAGTCTCCAAAAGTGACACAGTGTGCCAAAAAGTTTCCAGCCACAAAGTTTCCGGCCGACAAGCAACACAAAATACTTTCGACCATGCCGTTCAACTTTGTCACCCCGACAACCAGGATCTCACACCACAAAAAAAGATTTCATATCTATAAAACTGTACCTTATAGAATTCTGACTTTTTATTTACAGCTTTTTCTCTTTTTGAAATACTGGGCCTTTATCCAAGTTGGGATTTTGTCATGCTGGGCTTTTCTCCACCTGGACAATAAAGATTGACACCCAAACCGTTCCTTGGTTTTTGTTTTCTGACCAACCATAAAATAAAATAAACGATGAACAATAACATACGATAGACACCTTTCAACATTCCCACGTCCGCGTGACGTACAGGTTTATAACCGAGCGTTTTTATATAATTAACTTTAAAAAGTACAACATTTCCAAAAATATTATCTGATAACAATTTGAAACGAATAAAACCACAAAAGGCGTACGTCGGATTTATTTATTTATTTGGGTTCATTCATTTGTGTTTGTTTAATGTATTGCATTACATGCGCGGATTTAGAGGGGGCGCAACCGGCGCACGCAACCCCCTCCAACCCCCACCATGTTCGTCGACATATGTAAGACAAAAAATGCGCCCCCCGTTCAGCGTGATAATTTAAACTGTTGCGCCCCCAAGGTATAATATTTTCTGGATCCGCGCCTGCATTACAAGTACACTGTATAGTGCCATTCTATCGATCAGAAACTAAATTAAGTCTTTGTTTGAAAACAAATACCTTCTTAATATTAAACATTTACTTGAATCAAGAAACACAAAAAACTTTAAGCAGGCGCGGATCCAGGAAATGTTGAAACCGGGGGCGCAAACAGTATAACTTATCGGACTAAACCGGGGGCGCAACTTTATTTTCTTTTGTCTTACATATAAGGCCGAACTGGGGGGGGGGGGGGGGG
>LQRL01041859.1:41169-64326 GCA_001703475.1 Hydroides elegans
ATGAAGTGCTTCAACACCACTCTGTTTGGTATGCAACATAAATAGGTCTGTAGAGGTCATGTGATCTAGTTGGGCCAATGCGAGCTAAGTGGTTATTGTACAAAACTTACACAGTTATCATAACCTACACATTATAATAAATTTCCACTTGAAGTATAACTTGATCATACGCAAGTGGTTTGTGAGATCATTGGAAATTCCGGAATACAAGGAAAATATTATAAAACAAAGTAAATAGTGAATTCAATAGTATATGAAATCATGATAAAATATATTTAACAAGCGATTCTTGAAATAAAGTTCAGTCTACAAATTGCATTGCTCCATTGCGCATCAACATTTTAAAAATGAATAGTAAACTTACACGAGACGAATTAAACGAGCCTTTAGTAATTCTAAAACAATATGAAGACATAGCAACAAGGAGGAAAACATATGAGCTAATACACTCAGAGAATATATCAATCGAAGCGAACGAATGCGTTCGAGCGGGGCTCGTATTTATACAAACGGAGCGAATATTAATTTGCGTTTACGGTAAAGTAAAAATTAATCTCGATGACATGAATAAAGACGGAGCTTTTGCGGCACATAGCCCTAAGAATCCTAAATGCTTAAACTTGACTTGTTATACAACGCGGGCGCTTTCTAAAGACGAAAAAGACGCTATAAATATCAAATTATCAAATAAAGGGTCTGTTCCTGAGGAATGGAAGGATTCAAGCCTAGTGGATATTGCGTTTGAAAATGGATATTCTCGTGATCTTGTACACATGACACTACAGAAAATAAGAAGTTGTGAGCAAGATCTAAATATTGACACATTTTGGGATACACTTTTCGAATTTTGTGATCCGTCATCGGAGTTTGGAGTTACGGAAAGTACATGTCATGAATATGAAAATCCGCTTGACTTGCGTGAGGATTTAGATCAGGAGAATGAACTTGGTTATATAACAAATAGTGATTTGATCACTGGAAATAACACTGAAGAAAGGTCATCTGATGACATTGATGGTGGTTTATCAAATCATCCTACATCATTGAATTCATTATCAAATGCAACTAGTGCTGATGTGAGACCGAAAACACGGACCAACTTGAACTCATCAACAAAGACAAAACGCAATTTATCATTGTTATCTAACGGCAATCTTGAACTCAACAGCTCCACAAGATCAAATTTATCATCAACATCGAGTGTCAATGATCATCGATTGTTTGATCACCTCTCAACGAACAATACGCAACGTGATGAAAATCAACACCTATTATTGAGGGTCCAGATCGAACCTAATGTAAATGATACGCTAAGTTTTAATGATCGTTGTACAGCCCAAAACGTAATCCCAAGTCATCACGACTCGCTACAGCGACCGGAAACAAGAACGTTCAAATTAAGCGATAGCGCGATCAACTGCGATCAAGTGTTCGTTAATGATTTTGACGATTTGTTTGATAAATGTGATTCGTTTATTGATGACGTCAATGGTGAAGAAGCATCTCCACAAACTACGTCGCAACGTTATCAGATACCTAAACTATTGTTTAGCAAATTGGATGATGTTCGACCGAAATCAAACGAAAAATGGAACATTGCGAGATCGCATGACCCGACTATTCGTGCCAAGCCGGACGTCGTCGATTCCGCGGACATTGTTCACGATGGACCTAATTTCCTCAGCAAGCCACCATCGAACGAACACTTTCGTCGTCCTAGTAGCTCTCACAGCGACTCGACTCGGCAAACGCTACAACTGAGCGATTTCTCTTATCAAACCACTTCCGGTCAAGCAAACGCGTCCGGCATATGGCACGGATCGATGCAGTGCGATTCCGATGCGTTGTCTTTCGCGCCGAGTGTGACGTCAACATTGCACGGTGATAGGTCTAACATGAATATTTAAATATTGTTAGACTTTTCTTCAAATACCAAATGACTATGCGGATGGCTTCATATCGGCCAAGGTGCTTCTGATTTAATGTTTTTATTCCAACCATGGCCATGACAACAGTTTTTTTTAAATATTTTATTACCTGCAGTCATATGACAAAATTTATATTTGATTTCGGGTCTTTCAAAATTAGAATCGGTGCTTTAAAAGATCAATTTTATAGTACTTTTCTAATATTCAAAATAAACAAAAATGTCACGAATAACCCCGGATATGGTTTAATAGAGTTAAACTTACATCATCATATTACGGCTATAATTTTAGAGTGCAATTGATAGTGTAATAAATATAGCATGCAATTTTTTTGGTACTAGCTGCATTTGAAATAAGTATTTGCTGTTGAAACTAGCAAATGCTCGCTGGTCGGTTTTCAATGTATTCGTTATGAGGACTATAGACGTCTAGCTTTAAAACGAGCAATGAGCGTTCTTAGGTTTCAATAAAAATTAATTTGAATATTTGGTTTGTTTTAATCAAAACAATCTTATCGCATGGGTACATTATGTAACCATTCAGCACTCTTAAACATGATTTATTTTAAATCCTATACAGGTAGAGTGATGTATGTTCACGCGAATTAATAAATGTGGTCAAGAAGAACGATGTTTCTCCATGATTGATCCCAAAGCTTCATTTTAATTACATTATCTTTTTTTGTATTTTAATTTTCCATTGCTATATCATTTGATTTTCCATGAAGCTAAAAAGTGTTTACTTTTATATTCATGTTTGATAAAATGGTAAATGGTTTATTCAAGCTATCAATGTGTTTTCGTCAATATCTCGTAAAGTGTAAAATGTGAGTTATAGTGTTTCACCATCCGACGGTAGCACTGCTATGGATGACTAGTTGAACACTCTTAACACCAAAGAGTAAAGGGATAAAAATGCTTAATGCAATTATAAAATGCGAATTTTAATCACCAAATTGCTGAATGGTTCCATAATGTACTCATGTGATAAAATAGAACCTGGAATCTATTTTTCGATTTACTGGAAGTCAAATCAAAATTTCTTTTTGTCATAGAATTTTTGTAAATCAATAGTTTGACTTAGAATTTGGCGACATGGTAGATAGATTAGTTCAAAGTAAAATACATTGATCGTATTTTGTATTTTGAACTCATTATGCCGTTCTATTATGATAGAATCTTTTTTCGGTGTCATATGTGGCTAGAGGTCTATAGTTTGATATGTTTATATGAAAGAACAATATTGTTAGTGTTTCACATGCTCCAAAAAAGCGATGTTTTGTTTTTTTTTCGGATATAAATCGATATTATAGTCACTTGGTTTCGTCTGGAGGATCAGTTCTTAAAGCTAGTAAGATATATGGAATGCAAGCAATAAACTAGCACACATATTAGAGAATGGTGATCCTAAAATGTGTGGGCCTAAGACCTACTGGGAAATAGCGAAAAATGAAATTATGAAACATTGCGCTCTATAATTTAGGAAACATAGCCAGAAGGATTTGTGATTATTTGCTCTTTGTGTACTTGGCAAATGAATTATATAAATAATGTAGAAATGTAACTAGAAATGTAACTAGAAATGTACTACCGCAAGCTGGCCCGGGAATTATATAAATCAATTTGTTTTGAAAAAAAATCTACATTTTCATGATTACATAGCACAAACTTAAATTATGACTGTAAAAAATGTACTATTTAGTAAAATCATTAATAAACGATGCATATGAATACATGTACAATGTTCATGGTTTGAAGCTTATTGTTCATACTCGACATTTGGTTAATCTATTGCTAAACTTTTAAAATGAAATGTATCAATAAACTAAAAAAAATCTAGATGGCACTAAAAATAAATTTACGTTTTGGTTTGTGTATGATTATTTTATTAATTAGGTTAACACTTAAACATGTCGTTGAATCTAACTGTAACATCTTAATTCTCTTTTGTTAGATTTATTTTACTGGATAATCTTAGAACTTGCAATGACTGTGTTTGTTTTCATCTTCACCAGTTGTGATTACATAACAGACGCCCAACAACACAGCTCCTCCTTTTATGCGCTATGTATTCATATGTGATTTTGCTAAAATATATCGTTTTTAAACTTGGGATAACTGTAGCGCTTTAAAAGATATAATAATTATAAAATCACTGTTGGTAGCCCAGTCCTTTTAGATTCTCACCATATAAGTTTGATATAATAATTATATGCTAAACCCCCTAAATTAAGGCGTCAAACTAACCCACCCTCCTCCTGTCAGATATATCCCCAACAGTGTCTTGACCCAGATTGTGGGAAAATAGCCCTTTCTTTGATGTCTCTTTAATCTCCCCAAGACGAGCGATATGGTCACTAAAATGCTCACGTGACATTTCGAACACATTCGCATTACATAACGATGGATGTGCATAATGGAGTGGTTTTACATTTAGTGATGACATAATCAGGATGTGAACTCGCCGCGCTGACCAAATAATTGTACTTAAAGTGGTGGAGGCAAAAAAGGAAGCACCCTAACACTCCTCTCTCATAAATGCTTTCATGCAAGGACATTTGAGTTTTTATATGGTTTTCTAAGATCAAAACTGAAAATGAACTTTTTTCTAATGGTGGATCATGAGCGCTCCTGTAAGCGCCCCTACCTCAAAAGCTCGAGTACCGAAAGTATACTCCCACAAAATGGGCCATTCCACCTCTTATTTAAAACGTAAATTGCAACTTGCTTCATGTATGACGCAACAATTATTTTGCGCAATGTAAAATAACGTCAATTGTTGTTGCCAAGCAAATTCAATTCGATTTTCTTAAAAAAATACGATTTTATCACTTTTAATGCATTTCTCTCCGTTTTTGCTTCGTTGTTTGTGGTTTGATTACTATAACTAATGCTTTGAAGTATTAGATACCCACATGACAGCTATTACGATTTCGAAGTGGGGCTTATCTTTTATCGCCCATTTCTTATGATTAAAAATTGTATCAAAAACAATTTACGCATACTATTTAATGATTGCTGTATGGCTTAATGAATTGGCTAAAACAACGCATTAGGATAAAAAAGATAAAATGATGTTTTTAATATCTTCACATCTTGCATATATTTGATAAATACATTACCGTGAAATTAAAAGCGAAAAACTACATAATCACCACGTGGTAATTACCCACGCTCAACCGGAAGTAAATTTCAGCAGGAATAGGATTGGGCATGTGAGTGATATAAAGGCACGGGGCCTGCGTCCCCGGGCCGATTATGGAACAATATTTCACTGCACTTTGTGTTGGTATATATAGTATACAATGATCCAGATTTCTAAATGGGATTAAAGGTGTATGTATCAGTTATTGTTATAAAAAAGATAAACATTATCATCGGAACAGCTTCCTTGATATAAACATTCTTTCCTATAGAAATGGGTTCAAGTCAATTGTACAATTATGGAACGATGTTGATATTCGATCAATATGAGGCATATTTCATACTTAAAATGCGACATTTATTTATAGGCGTACTTATTTCATAATTTATTTGTACGTTCAGTGGAATCAATAACATGCTATCAACTTTTGGGACCCAACTGTAGTAAAATATCTCATACTGACCCGTCTAGACCGTTCGATTGCATACAATATAGTAGTATATTAGTTACTAGTGAAAATATATCATATGTTACTACTAGTTAAAATATATTGCATTTTTAATACCAGAATGGTATTTCTGGGACCTTTCCGCAAATTGTTCCGTATTTGAGCAAAAAAGATAAATAAGAATGGCCAGAACAGCTTTTCTCTTAAAATAATTAACGTTCTATTCCCTTTTTTGTTTAGCTATGGAATGCGCTCATATAGGGGTTTCTTAATGGGAAATATTATACATGAACTCATCATGATATATAGTTGTACTCTTACACAGAGTGGTGCTATGCGGTTCTATTATTTGTCTTTTTTACTCTTTCAATTGTCAATTTAAGATGTTAAATGACAAATATAATGCGGTACTCATATATGTGATCATGTAAATCATGTTAATACCAAATACTTTACTTCAAATAATAAACCTTGCAGTTTTTTTTCACGGAACGTTTAGAACAACAACAAATTATAACGGTACAATATATTATAAAATGAATATTTAAACAAATAGGAATACTATTTTGCATTAATCTAATTTGAATAAACTTAAAATCAACATTTCAAATCGAATTAAGTTGCTCTTCTTCTACCCACTCCCCCTCTCTTGCTCTCTCGTTCTCTCTTCTGTGTTTCTCTCCCTCTGACTCTCTCTTGCCCTCCGTCTCTTGCTCTCTCTCTCTCTCTATTTCATTCTCTATCGCCAAATTAAACAATGTCGGAACTGCGTCGTCGGCTTGAATAGTTTGGTGAATATAGCCTTGTTGTATCCACCATTAATGTTTTGGAAACCATGAATTCTAATTGATTCACTCGCCGTTCTGAAACAAACGTCCAAATGGCGTAATATTGTTTTGTTTTTAAATGATGATGGATGACATTTTGTGAAGGATCTTTAACATGATCACGACGAATTAAAACATAAAAACCTATTTTATCGGAGCGTTTAAAGCGTAGAATTGACCTCGATTTCAAAAGCCAGAAATATTAAAAATAATTATCTAATTTAGATAAATTTTATGCAATACAAATATTTGGTCATGGAAGCGAATTTTTCAACCAAACCTATTTTTGCATTTTCAAATTATTGTATTTCAATTTTTTAACAGAAATGTTAAAACCTCGTTGTCTGCATATGCTGGGAAAACATACCTTTTTTTAAGTTAGTCCAAATATTTATCCATCTTAAAAGTGTTGAACATAGTATCGTTTATTAAATAAAGGCACACAAACGAGTGAGTTGATAGACTCATATAAAGATAACGTACTAAAAACGAAATAAAAAAACTTGCTTTGCATGCAAAAATTAGCTGCGTAGACAAAACACACAAAGCGTTGCGAAATAGCTGTTTTGTTAAGGGTGATGATTCATAGGTAATTTCAATGCAGTGTATTGATTAGATGCAAGGACGGTTGTTTGTATTAAACGGTAATTAAACGGTAATTTCAATGCAGTGTATTGATTAGATGCAAGGACGTTTGTTTGTATTAAACGGCTCCATAGAGGCATTTATAAAAATGTTAAGACCTCCATATCAACGGCAAATAAAAATAAAGGGTATTTATTCTGGTATTCTTTAAATGATGATCAGCTTGTTGAGTCATAATTTTACCAGTCAAACTGGCATTTTAGAACTCTTTAAGAGTTGCTAGTCAAAAGTGACATGACACAGTTTATCCTTAACTTGATGTATGCCAATTCAAGGACAAATCCACACGGGATTTTTTTAGCCTTTTAGCCATGACAAACCGTGAGTCTAAATGTATTCCTCATTGGAGATAAAACTAAAAAAACGCTCGATCCTTTAAAAAAAACTTGACGCAATTTTGATTTCACAAAAGTAATACACTTTAAGTCACGATTTGTTTGGATAAGCAACCGGGAAAATCTCTCCGTATGGGCAGGCCTTAAATTCAGAATCCTCCTTTGAGAATTTCGAAATCAGACCCAAGAAAATGAATGTAATCATAGTAAAGCATTGCGGGTATTTTGCGATGTTTCTCTTTTGTATTTTTGATATCCGTCACTTTAACAAAATGTCGTTTTTTCTTCTTCATTTTTTCGTTTATATTTTGTTTGTTTGATGAATTTTCCTGCGTTTCGTTTTAGAATTCGAACCAATAACGCGTATTTTTGTCTCAATTGGTAAATCTTATCCACAAAATCAAATTGGTCTTCTATTTTTTTTTCTCTCTAGAAATGACATCTCGCATATAATCAAACAATATAGGTTGTGATACGAGAGAGTATAAAGAGTGAATGACAGCGTTTTCATTTAAACGAAGGCGGTGAATGATAGGGAAATCCAGACATCTCGACTACGTCTCGATGGTCTGTATACCATTTGCAAAGTTCTGGCTGTTGAATAACCTATGCTAGTTACACATCCTAAACTATCGCTATTTAATAGCAGCATGATATATTTCCTCAATAAAAGACAATAGTTGAAAATATATGAGTTACCATTATCACGTCTTAGACAGCAAGTACATATATGTAAATAGAACCCAACCATAACAAAACGCCTAAATCAATATCAATGTGAGTCTAATGATAAATGACATTTACAAAACCATGAAATTAAAGTCTATCTATATTGATATAGCCAAAACGGAAACATATTTGTAGAAGCTCATCAAGAAAAAGATGTGTTCAAATCTGGTCATAAAGTACATAAAATAAGGTTTCCTTGACAAAATCTGTTATTTTGTATGATCACTATCAATAACTTATTAAGTCTTCCAAAACGAATGGCCTGCAAATTTTTCTTAATGCATTATGACACATCGTTCAATAATTGTATAATCGGATTTTGTTCACTTGTAAACTTTATCTTCGAGTTCAACATTTAACTAGTTGATATTTGTTGAATAATTTTTTTTGTTTAGAGGAAATATACACCTATATTTTACGATATGAATATATATTTCATAATGTAAAATTAGAATATACATAGAAATCAAACACATAGCAAGACGAAATATAATGTAAAATTAGAATGTTCATAGAAATCAAACATATAGCAAGACGAAATATTGTTCCATAATTCTGAATCCCCTTTATTCACTCTATCTTGAGATTTTTGATACCATATTTGGAAATCGTTATGAAATAAGGGAATGGTACTGCGAATAATAGATTATGCATTGAAATGTCACTTACCAACTGTGATTGCCATATTCAAACATTTATCTACATCGTTTTGAAATTAAGATAACAAACAGTATTGCAGAAAACATGTATCTACCATGATGCCAAATATCAAATGAAAATGTTGATTTAAAAAAATTCTATGACAAAAAGAAATTTTGATATTGCTCCGAGTAAATTGAAAAAAAGATTTCCGGTTCTATGCATGCACAAAAGTACATGGTGAAAAGGTTGTGCGAAAAACATGATAATGATAGTCTTACATAAAAAAATCACTAACACACTCTTTAAGACGCAACCAGAATGGATCAAAATGTGCATTAAACTCACGATATTTTTTATACTTTATTTAAAGGTCTTAACCCTTTCAAGGGCACTTGACCCATTTAACAGTTGTGTATTTTCTCAGCAAATGCATGGATATAGACTATACTATAAATAAATCTTGACGCCTCCTCTCATTTCCTTATGAAAAGGTTTAATTATAAACGTGAGCATGTGAAGTTTGTACAGTTGTTTAGTATTGACTTCCCATAAACTCAATTTCCTATAACAGGAGTACCCAAAGGGTCATTTTTAATACCAGTGTGTTTACACGCTGGTATTATATGGGTTTGGTAATATCGTTCATGCGTTCTGCCATATTTGCTTTATAGAATACGACACGTTTAGGAAAACATTTGCGAACTTCGAAGCATAAAAATCTTCTTTAAGAGTGGATTATATATGGAAATTTTAAAGTACATTTTAGTGAGCTTTTACAGTGTTTCATATATTGAATGTACCCATATACAACATTGGATATATGATGGAAACAGTTATAGAGTCAATGCTCTCGTAAATGTATACTCAATGACATCCTTAACGTTTTATGCTCCACGGTTATATACACAATAAAATTATGAATGCCTAATGCACGTATACGCCACAAATAACTGCTCGAGAGCTATAAATAGACTTAAGGTACGCTGAAGACAGTTTCTTTTAATATTCAAAGAGTACATTATTTTTCCCATTAATGAGATAAGAGCCATGAAGGAACAGATTAATGTTGCTTGAATTACTTCTAACAATGACAATTTACATCGCACATTGTTGCATTATAATGAAGAATTGAGACATTGCCGAGCAAAACATATTGCTATTTGTTTTAGACTTAATTATAAATTATTTTATAAAAGAACTTTTATATAGAACATTTATATGTTTTACCACAATATTATATAAATAAAGATTTAATAATAAATTTATTAGGATTTAAATTTGAATTATGTTGTCGACGTCTCTCTCTCTCTCTGTCGCTTGTCGTCGCTTCTCTCCTATCTTTTCTTTTTTCCTGTCTCTATCCCTTGCTCTCAATCTCTATCTCCAAATTGATAACTGTCGGTGGAATCATGAAGTGAATCGTATAGAAAAAGGCGTTTGTTGCATCCACCATTAATGTTTTGATACCCATAGATTCTAGTTTATTTACCCGTCATTCTGAAACGAACTATAATGCTTGATAAAGAATAACAATACGCTTTCTGATGTCGTGGGGACGCCCTAATTAGGACATATATAAAGGTAGTGTGTCATCAAGTTCAATGAAAGGACGTTGCGTCCACTTCGATTTGAAGTCGTACGTAAGTGATACGCTCATCCCATGTGAAGGGTTATAAAATAGGCAGAACAAAAACTTTGATATGCAACATGCAAGGTATTTAGAAAAAATATAATTTTTATCTTAGTATTTAAGGCATTTTTAAAGATATGATTTTCCAAAACCTGTTGAGTTGATTAAAATACGTCACTTGGACGACGATTGACCCGCAGATGCAATGCTGCCTTTTAGATATTGTATGAAATTGTTGACGGACATTTTATTCCTATATTCGATCAATGTATTATTTGAATTCTAATGAACTTTTCAAATATGATGAAATCTATATGCAGGGAAAACTTACCTTATTCGAGTAACTCTAAATGTTTATCCATATTTTAACCATATCATGGGATGATTTTCACAAGCGTAAAACAATCTAAGTTGATCGTCTCACATATCTCAAACTGAAAACAAAATCTAAAAAAAAAACTGATTGGCGTGCAAAATATAGCCACGTATGCAAATTTCACAGCGTTTTGAAATATCCGCTGTTGGATGATTTGGTTTGAATTTTAAAGCAAGTAGGCACTCAGTGGCTAGATGACTCAGTCTTTTTTAATGCGGTGTAATATGCACCATGATGATCTCATGCAGCGACTGAGTTGTTGTTAATGAGCAAGACTTATAAACGCACGAATTATAGTACTATGACCTTTATTCCAACGATAAATAAAAAATCTATCTTTTCTAAGAATAAACATTATACTGGCATTTTAAAAGCTGATCAGCGTGTTTATCATATTAGATTTAAAATGTTTAAAATGGCAAAATGCTCTTAAATGCTAGAATATCATTCATCAATACATTAATCTTGTATTGCTAATGCCCATGCCCTTTTTAAATAGTGCCTCATTTTACTGCTTTTGGCCTGAAATGAAATCTAAACTACTTTAAACCTTTAAACCTGATAATCATTTGTATTCATCGAATGGTTTTATTCTTAATTTGCCAGCAATGAACACAGAAAATATCATGCCAGCAACTTTTCACATTTTTCAGCAGAATAAAACATAAATATACAGAAGTGTTAATTTTGCGCATAGTTTGAAAAAGTGTTTTGTTGTGTTATATAAATCCTATATGTACAAGTGTATTGAAGTAATTATGCAATGCTAAAACTCCATTTTATTATAAACCAACCGCTATATAGTCTATAAGAGACATATTTATCAATTGGGTTTTATTCGTATGAAATGCAAGTAAACATGAAATATTTTAAATATAATTTTTGATCAATTCCGTTCTGTGAAAATGCCAGCAAGATAAATATTAGAAAAGAATGGATATTTCACAGAATAAATCGCATGGTTCTCCTGCTATAACAAAAACACCTGTTATTGATTTAATGTTATATACTATTCTGTTAATATGGGTGCAATTGAATAGAACTGAACGTACCAAGGTAATAGATAATATTTTGTCGATCGTATGTGCATATAAACAAAGGAAAATTTAATATTTTTTTATGATGGGCACACTCCCACTTTCCCAAGTCCGTTTGAAGTAACAACCCGACGGCCTAAATATATGTTGAGTCTGGATTAAAGTGTGTCGGTGGAATTGTTTGACGTCGCTCCGATGCCGTAAGCTGACATAAATAATGACATATTTGATACACGTTAGTCAAACCCTTTTCTTAAGAATATGTTTAGACTTAATATACAACATTGTACTCTACTATATACAGTCACTGACTTTAATTTTGAAAATTAAGTTGAGGGAGCCATTAATCTGACACACCTGGAATATCATAAATAAATCTGATTGTGGAAAATACTACAAGCTTCTTAGCTCCAATTTGATATAACTTTTACTGTTATCGACTGAGTGGTTGCGACGCAGTACCTGTTTTTTTCTCTAGGGTGGATGATCAAAGTTCACAAATAAGTGCATGGGTATACTGTGTCTTCCTTAGCAATTTCATCGCAATGATCAGATTTCAATTAGAGCAACGTAATATTTTAGGTCCATTTACTATATATTGAGTATTTTTCATTCATATTGAGGTTGCAAGAAAATGTTTTGCTATGGTGATGTATTTGAATTTTGGACACTTCGGCCCCTACCACTTCGGCCCCGATTAGACACTTCTGCCCTTTTTGAAAAAGACCCTCGTCCCTCGGCCCCTCGTCAAGACACTTCGACCCCTCGTAAATAGACACTTCGGACCCTAGCAGGAGACACTTCGGCCCCTTTAAAAGACATTTCGCCCCTAAATTTCGACACCTTCCACTTCGTTCCCTTCGCATAATATCAATAGAAGAGAAATATCTTGACCAGTTTCATACAATATAATGTAAATGTTAGTAAATGTTGCGAAATTTAAGCTCAAAATTATCATATTGCAACTTATTCCATCGACATGTATGTTTATTGTATTTTTGAAAAGTCTTAGTAAAACAGTAAAACATGTTTCCTACATTTGGTATTTTATTCATTCCCATCGAAATGGGAATAAATTGTTATGATATAGAAACGAAACGAAAACATGACTCTTTCAACATTTTCTTCGTAAATCTATTTAATTCTACGAACAAAAAAAATGTAATATTGGTTCAAAAGGTGGTTCATCCATTTTTTGATCTTAAAATTAACATTTACATTATATTGTATGAAACTGGTCAAGATATTTCTCTTCTATTGATATTATGCGAAGGGAACGAAGTGGAAGGTGTTAAAAAATTATAAAGTATAAATTGATATATTCATGAGCAGGAAAACAAAAAGTTCACAAACGAATATCGTTGTTTTCACAAATGTTATGTTTCTTTTTATCATTTCTTAAAGAAGTAGTATAAACTTTGATGGGTCAAAGATATTTTTCAATGGGCCAAAGTGGTAGGGGCCGAAGTAGTAGGAACCGAAGTGTCTTTTAGGAGGGGCCGAAGTGTCTTTTGAAAGGGGCCGAAGTGTCTTTTCACGAGAGGCCGAAGTGTCTTGACGAGGGGCCGAAGTGTCTTTTTGAAAAGGGGCCGAAGTGGTAGGGGCCGAAGTGGTAGGGGCCGAAGTGTTCTTATCCCCAAATATATTAAGGATAATGTAATGGATTTTGTAACAAACCATATCATTCATTTGATTGCGATATCCGATTTTAATCAACATAAAGACTTATATTAAAATAAAGAATGACCAGCTTGCTTGAGTCTCTTTTGTTTGACTGTATCTGTGGCCTTTGGTACTCCAGTCAAACAAAAGAGACTCAAGCTAGCTTGTCATTGCTATAAGCACACAGAAGAAGCTGCATCCAATCTAGTGATGTGGACCCCTAAGGATGTGGACCGCGAGGGCGAGAAAAACCGGCACGTACGTTTGTGCAGCAGCTGCAAGACGACACCGGGCTCAAAGAACGCGAGATGGCATCCTTGATGTTGAGCAGGGACCAGTGGCGTATCCAGACAGGTCGATGTTTGCAACAATGCAGCTTCTACCTAGGTAGGTACATGTAGGTAGGTAAAATAAAAAATGTTAGAATAACCTTTTATTTGATTTTGTACAATACATTAAATGAATAAAACAATAGAAAATATGCAATATTGAGAGTTTTCTGTCAACGGTACAGTACAAATATTCATTGAGGCTCGGTATACTAATGCACTAATTTGTGATTTGTTTCTCCTCTACCCTCGTTTATAGAGACAGGTACTGTGCCGCAACCACTCAATCGACAACAGTGAAATTGATATCAAACCAAAGCTAGGGCATTGTAGTATATTCCAATATAAACATATTTATGATATTCCAGGTATGTAAAATCCAAGGCTCCCTCAACTTAATATGCCATATTAAAGACATTGACTCTATATTTCACATATTTAAATGTCAATAGATCAAGCCCTTTTTGTCGACTTAGAATCTCTACCCATTTCTAAAGATTTTTTACGGTAAACGTTTTATCCTAATTTCTTATAGCTATGTTAAGGCGCTAGAAATATTTCTATACAGCGCAACACTATCTTGGTCTATATTTATTTAGAATTCTATCTAACCGTTTTTTCCTATTTTTTCTAGCTATGTTAAGGCGTTAGAAATATTCCTATACAACGCAACACTTTCTTGGTCTATATTTATTTAGAATTCAATCATCGCCATAATCATCGTCCAATGTAGCCAGGCCCAAACTGCTTCAATATTTTAACATGTCTGACAAAAGATTCAATGACGTCTTTACACACCTTGTTTAAGTTCCGCCCCACACATCAAATATGAAACGTTAGCATAGACTAACTTGTAATGAACAAAAATGCATGTTATCATAAGAGGTGGTTTTAAAATTAACCGCTTTATAGTGTGCGCAGGCAATTGAGAAAATTTATGAAATCGCAGGGAACTTCAAAGCAAATATAATAAGCCCAGCTATTTTGGTTTTACTGTATATTCTTTCCATTTCACAGCGATTTCAGAAATTGTCATATATGTAGAGCACCTCACGAGCTGTTGCCTAGAATGGTGTTCCCCACCAATATCCAGCTACTTGAGGATTTGGAGAAAATTAATTCTAGCTTGGAGATTAGAACAGTTTGAGGAACAACCTTTTTGATAATCTATTATTTTTTCGCAATAAATAATGAGAATAATTATTAGAAACCGATTAGATCTGCTTGTAATTGTCAAATAAAATATAATGTTCCAGATATGATACGTTGCGTTCCTTTTCTGTTCCAAGCTGGCTAGAAAAGGAAATTCAGTCCATCTGGCTTGGAAAAAAGGAACACCTTTTTGCAAAATTTAAATCTTCAAAAACCATAATGGTGTTGTCCCTTGTAATATCCAGCTACTTGAGGATTTGGAGAAAATTAATTCTAGCTTGGAGATTAGAACAGTTTGAGGAACAACCTTTTTGATAATCTATTATTTTTTCGCCATAAATAATGAGAATAATTATTAGAAACCGATTAGATCTGCTTGTAATTGTCAAATAAAATATAATGTTCCAGATATGATACGTTGCGTTCCTTTTCTGTTCCAAGCTGGCTAGAAAAGGAAATTCAGTCCATCTGGCTTGGAAAAAAGGAACACCTTTTTGCAAAATTTAAATCTTCAAAAACCATAATGGTGTTGTCCCTTGTAATTATAACGCTGTTTCAGATTGATTTTACAACTTTTGGAAAAATATGTCGTGGGGTTCCCTTCACATGTACATGCACACACTATAAGATTTCACTTTGCCAAAATAATTCAACCAGTTATCTATAGTTTTGAGTAAGACTATTGTCCATGGAAAGGTCGTTCCTTTATAATTTATTTCGTCATAGTCTACTAGATTCACATGGATTATATTTCTATCGTATGCAAACGCTCAGTCATGAAGAGCACCCCAAGAGGTGTTCCTCTAAAAAGGTGTTCCTTTTCAAATTTCATTTAGCTACAATTTTCAAAAAATGGCCTTCTAGCTACAAGAATTTAAGAAACACCTTTTTTAAATTTTTGTCGATTTTTATCAATTATTTCGTCAATAAATGGTTTAATTTTATTCACAAATATATATCTGGGCTATATAAACTGAAGAATAACTAGAAATTGGTCATATATACCAGTATTGCTATTTTCATTTTTCATAAAAGTTGTTCCTCTTATGATTCTTGCCAGCTGGATGAGCGCAGTGCTCTCAGCTAGCTAGAAAAATAGGAACAACTTTTGTAAAAAATGTTTTTCTAAATGTGATTACTTATTGCAGATTTCTATGTTACAAGCGATTTTATGCTAAAATCAACACTTTTTAAAAATTTGGTCGTGGGGTGCCCTTCAGTCTAAAGCTTAGTCTACGCAAAGACAATATGTGCGAGGTGTTTTTAATGTAAGCTCCTTGATATAATATCCACAGCACACAGCCCACAAAGTTGAATGAATGGTGTGTTCTCATAAGAGGTGGTTATAACCACACAGAAACATCGGGGAATTTTCGTTGTGAGTCACTAGGTGAAGACAAATAAATAGACCAAGAGCCAACATAAAAATGGGTAAATGCTGTCAGACGGCACGCAATAAGTGCATGCTTAGGTCAACAAGATTGATATTTGTATACTTTAATGCATTGAAGAATATTCGAACACAATGAAATAATTAATCAAATATTTGTTTTGATAAATATACCATAAGTGTGATGAAATCAGCTCGTGTACATGGTTATTTATAATATTTAAGTTAACGCAATATTTTTACGCCGTATTTCGGAACAAAAATTGGAAAATGAATAGTAAACGTAAACGGGAGGATTTAAAAGAACCTGTTGTAGTTCTCAAAGAATATGAAGACCTAGCAACAAGGCAGAAAACATTTGAATTATTACACGCAGAAAATATATCGATAGATGCAAACGAATGTATTCGAGCGGGCCTCGTATTTGTTCAAACGGAGCGAATATTAATTTGCGTTTACTGTAAAGTAAAAATCAATCTCGATGACGTGAAAAAAGACGGAGCTTTTGCGGCACATAGTCATAAAAATCCAAGGTGTCTATATCTGACTTGTTATACGAAACGGGCGCTTTCTAAAGACGCAAAAGACAGTGTAAATGTCAAATCAGTAAATGCAAACAAAATTGGAAATAATGGCTCAACTCCTGAGGAATGGGAGAATACCTCCTTGGTTAACTTCGCATTTGAAACTGGATATTCACACGAAATTGTGCAAATTACTCTACAGAAAATAAAAAGTCGTGAGCAGGATCTAAATATAGACACATTTTGGGATACCCTTTTGGCTGTTAGTGATACGTCATCGGATTTCGGACTTTCAGAAAATACGCCACTATCTAGGAAATCGAAAGTAGATGAAACTAAAAAAAGACAAAATGGTTATAATGAGCATGTAAATGAAACACGTCATGAATATGAAAATCAGCTTGACTTAAGTGAGGACTTAGATCATCAGAATAAACTTAGTTATATTACCGATAGTGCTTTGGAAACTAGACAAAACACTGACGATAGGTCATATGATGACATTGACGGCGATTTATCAAATCATTCAACATTATTAAATATAACCAATGCTGATGTGAGACCGAAAACACGGACAAACTTCAACCCATCCAAAAAGTCAAATCATAATTTACCATTGTTATCAAATGACAATCGTAATGAACTTAACAGCTCGAATTTCAGGTCAAATGCATCATCAACATCGAGTGTCAATGATGATCGATTGTTTGATCACCTCTCAACGAACAATACGCCACGTGACGAAAATCAACTCCTTTCATCGCGGTTTCCGATCGAGACGCTTCGTGCAAATGATATCGATACATCTCGAAACGTGGCCTCAATTCATCGCGACTCGTTACAACACCGCGATAATAGAACGACTGATCAGAACGACAGTGCGAACGATCCGGATTTGGGATTTTGTGACGATGATGCATTTGATAAGTGTGAGTCATCTTCATTTGATGACGTCACAATTAATGGTGACAGTGTTACGTCACAGTTTACACCTCAACTACTTGTTAGCAAATCGGACGATGTTCGACCGAAAACCAAATCGAAATCGAAGAATACCGAAACGAACTCTGCGAAATCACATCGCGGCAAACAGGACCTCGATGCTTCGGACATTGTACACGATGAGCCCGATTTTCTGTCTAAGCTTCCATCGGATCAACACCTCCGTCCTAGTAGCCCACACAAAGCGACACGACGAACGCGACAATTGAGCGAATCTTCCGATCGCACCATTTCCGGTCGAACGAACGCGTCAAGCGAAGGATACGCATCAATGCGCTGCGATTCTGACGCTCTGTCTCTCAGGCCCAGTGTGACATCACAAACCGATGGCGAACTATTAAAGCAGGAAATAACAAAATCGGAAATAGCAAGAGCGGCTAACGGAAGTGCTAGCGAAAACCGCTTGCAACAGCATCTGCGCGGAGAATCACGCAATAACAGCGATAAATCTGCAAGCTCAGGCGCTAACCATAGAGAGGGCATACCGACGTTGCCATTTATAAGTGACGTCAGAGCGAAAGCACCTGCTCCGACACAACCGAAGAACACTGTTAAAGACTCGAAATTGACAAAGAAGGGATCGAAGGTGTTTTCCGCAGCGAAATCTGCCGATGATAAAGGTTCGGAACCAGAAGCGACGAAATCGGAAGGTAACGATGAAACGGACTCGAAACCGGAAGCCAAGCCGAAAAAGAAGAAATCGAAATCACCCAAGCGAAAACCAGCAGCGGAAAAGAGTAAAACGCGAAAAGAATATGAGCAGTTGTTTATTCAACAAATGTGTAACGGCTGCTGGAAAACGACTTCGAACTGTTTGTATTTACCCTGTAGACACCTTAACCGTTGCGAAGCTTGTAGCGAACGTTTGGAAATATGTCCGCAGTGTAATGAGGAGATTATTGCAACGGTTAAGGTGTACTTTTCATAATTGTCAAAGAAGATTATTTTGTTTTAACTTATATCTATTAAAATAGGTTTGTATTTTAAGTTGAATTCAACTTATGTTCTTATCAATAATGTTGAGCTTAACAAATCAAGAGTGTCGAAAGCCAAAACAGAAAGAGGAAAAGTTAAAGTTAGCAACATATATTTCCCATGTGTATAAATGTAAGACATGCAACTTAATACACACGTATAATTGTAGCATATATTACTGTATAAATTCATGTATAAAAGTAAAAATTAACGTTTATGCACGTACGATGCACTAAATCAAAATAGGATAGGCACTATTAACTCATGCGAAAAGAAGGACATCGGTTTTTCCATGCACCTAATATATTATCTGAAATGTTTAAATGTAATAGTTGTTATTTAACTTCGTCTAGTTTTAGAGTGAACGTTTTTCTTTTTATTTTCTTTAAGTCTTTATATCTATAACCATGGATGTATTGTGTCGCATCAAAATAACATATACTTTAAACTAAAATTATCCATGTAATTTTGATTGTGGTTTAAATTGTTTAGGAGTAGTCCTAGTTTGGCTAAACATATCGAAAGTCACTGAATTTATTTGATTTGGCTTTAAAGAATTAAGAGTCATGATGCGATAATGCTTATCTGTGATCCCTTGCGAAATCGAAAAATATATATATATAGTTAAATGCAATATCGCCGGCGACATTGATTTGACTATATTTTCTTCCAATTTCGCAGCGTTCGCAAGAATACCTATCTACTCCTTGATGAAGTGGTCACTTTCATTTGCGATTGCAGCGAAATTGAAAGGAAATATAGTCGGATCGAAATCGCTGGCGATTGATTTATTGCTATATTTTCTTTCGATTTCGCAGCAATCGCATGAGGACTTACAATGTATAGTCTAAAAACTGATAGCTGTGAATGTTGAAGATGTAGCTTTGTTGCAAACTTTCAACCGCATGAAGAATATTATTTTGATTTAAATCGAAAGTAATGTGCATTGATGATTTAAGCAAATCATTTATTTACGCGGGTTTATTGAACTAACTTACTGTAGTAAAACAAATAGTGTATGTTAAATGCTCAACTTCAAACAAGGCTGGATATTTAGGAATCTGTAATCGCGTGAATGTTATTCAAGTAATTACACCAACGTTGTGATAATTGGTTGGATGTAAGAAGTGCTTATACTTTCAATAATGTGGGTACATACATGTTTAAGTATTTTTTAAGCACAAGGGCAACACTGGTGATTAATAAAATTATTTGATGAACTTTGATTATACGAATAAATATTTAAGTGAGTTTTATAACGTTTGTTTTTTGTTCATTATTTTGCATTAATGTGACGCTAAACTTTGAGAGTGTTTATTCAAATAAATATACAAATCCTAACTTCTATTTCGTTTTATTTCGTCTTAATATAATAATATCAGCTGTATTTCAAGTAATTTACCATCGTTTACTTCTAGATATATTCAATTACGTTTGACATTATTTAGGATTATCTAGAAACTAGAATAGAAATCTATGGTTATGCACTTAATAGCTGCTTAACGCGATGCGATCACCATTGTCATTACTTACCGCCTTAGAAATTATATTTATTATTAGCAATATTCTGATAAGTACAAAATAGAGATAGATAGAGACGCACATGTTAAATAAATATATTCATTTGGGAATGGATATGTATATTGTTTATTGAATATTGCCTTCTACTTCATAACAAAAGAATGAGTTAAAAAATATGTTGATTATGGATCCTTGGAGGTCCACAAAACCACCAGGCAGAAGCCGTTTCGAAAATGACATTATGCATGTATATTCTAGTACAAATAATTCGACAGAGTCTATATTTGTTACTATGTGGAAACCATTTATACTTGTTTTATTTTTGAAAAAAATGTTATACACAATCAAACACATTTAAAGCAAAGATCTTTGAATAGTTGAATATGAAAAAACACTAAATTTGCAAGTTAAAATCCGGAATATACATAGTTTTCCCTAGAATATCATTATACATATTCATTTGGAATAAAGAGTCTTATTTATAAAATAATATAAGATACATATATGTTAATCTATATAAATTCACTCAAAAAAGTCACTCTGAATTATATGGTTTTCACCGGGATACGCAAAATATGATAACTAGGATAAGGCCACACACAGGAATTCATATTCGTCTTGGATAAATAAAATAAGATTGTCATGTAAATAAGTATTCGTCTTTCATTATATCAGGGCACCGGGATAAACACAATGTTTTTGTTGTCCTTTAACCGTGCATTTTAGCACACCTCCTCTTTGGGATTAATCGTCATCACAACCGCTTGGTTGGGCGGGGCTTTAACGCACATAATGTGTACATTGCAATCTTCATCAAGCACTCGTGTAGCTTCGATGCGGCCATGATTGTAGTAAGCGCGAAGTTGTCTGTTCGAGAGCGTTGTGGCACCGACGAAATCTTGGACTCCATCCTAACAAATAGATATAGATTCTATAGAATATACATGAATGTTTTATTTAACATAGACGATTCTAATAGGAGTAGTTACAAGTTATGCATCACAAGTTTCAAAATTAAAGTTGTAAAATAAAGTGAAAACAAAATTATTTGCCCGAAATCATTTAAACAAATAGCTTATATTTGAAAAACAAACCATTGAGAATTTGCCGGGGAAATAGACATGGGAATTTGAAAAGACCTACTTTTTCGATGAGTTGCTGCGGAGTGATTTCTCCAACATGGCGAAGAAAAGTGCCCGTTTGTGGCTGATCTATTTTCTCACGGAGGAATACTTGGATGTCCATGACCGGTTCTGTTCGATAAAAAAATAGGCTATCAATAGTACTCAGGCGCGGATTTACAGGGAGCGTACCCGGCGCCCCCTCCCCTGTTCGCCCTTAAATGTTTCGGTTGTTGCAATACAACATATACCCCGAAATGCATGTTGTTTATTTCTTTGACTGGGGAAAATCCATTGAGAAAGAGACGACTCCGATTTGTTTGCCATGTATCTAACTGTTTCTTGATTCTTGTTTCTTGTTCGCTCAATCTTTTTGATACTTCAAAATATGCATGAATGTTAAAAATCGTTACATTTAAGTAGCAACATTATTTGTTAATTATACATAAACAGTTGAACTCACCCTCCGAATTGTCATCATCGTGCACAGAGGACCCTAGCGCCGAATCTTGGTTGCTCAGCTCTCGAACAAACGCATCCTTCTCGGCGGTTCTGGTGACATCTGGTGTCTAGTATATGTTTGAGAAAAGAAAAAGCCGTATAATCGGAAAATAACATGATGCATTATCTTTAAAGATTATCTAAAAACAATATTAAAGGCTGAAAAATCAGTCTCACTCAAGCTCTAATGGAGCACTATTCGAAAATAAACGAGGGTCTCTCGTCTAATTTTTGACCGTTGGTGCAAAAAAACTGATTCTCTTAAAATCGAATAAGAACACTGCGATGATTCACTTGTTATTGAAAAGTTAATTTAGAGACGGAAAAATAAAGCGGAAAAATAAATAGGATCTGTAATGTTTAAACTGAACTGCAACATGATTAACAAACAGATGTTATAAAATAATGTCATTGGGCTCGCAATTTCATTTTTTCTGATAAACAACCATATAAAATAAGCATGAATAATCATGGAAAAGAAAAGAACGAAAAAGACACAATTTGATTTCAACGACAAACGTTATTGCGCTACACATATTTAGTCGCCCAAAACCCGGAGTTCGACTAAAGTAAATATTATGGTTCGTGATCGAATTTATCTGTGTAATGAAGACAGACGTAATGCTAACATGATCATTTAACCTATGAATTTGATTAATTGAGTTTCATATGAGTTTAGATAGATATTATTTATGCGCAATTAAGATTGCAAAGTATTATACATGTATAACTTTTATATATTCGATTCTGTATATGTTGGTCTCCCTTAATTTTAGACATGGTTACATTAACGCTCTGAAATTCTTTTTTTTTCATGCTTTCATAGATTTCTCATGAAGAACATGCACGATTTATATTATCAATTTTATCTTACAAAATGAGCCACACAAAAACTGCATTTAAAACACGAATATAACCACACCTTACCTTATTTTGTTGAAACACTGATAAGCATATTTAAAGTATCAAGTCAGCATTTACGAAAATTAAGAGTTGTGTTTAATCTGTCTTTCATATAGAGATTCATAGATTATCAAATGATGTAATTTATGTGAGCGTATTGATTTCGGGAGTCTTGGGCAGCGGTAACATTTAAACAAAACTAATCAGTTTTTTTTTTCACGCGACCTGTTTGTTACCTTAATTTTAATAGCAAGACATGCGGGAAAACACGCAGTGCAACCATTTTTTATTCTTTTTATAAACTGCTTCTTGTTGCTTAAATGTACCCGCAGCTTT
>LQRL01041861.1:8312-19854 GCA_001703475.1 Hydroides elegans
AAGAAGGTTCCGGTATGCTTCCATAATATTGAACACTGGTCCGGCAGACTGCCAGAAGTAAATTGCTTTCAGGGCTCTTAATTTGATTGATTTACCGGAATTTCAATCACGGAATGTTTATACCTGCAACTTCTCTTCAAAATACAAGGAAGTATTTGTGAAACACAAGCAAGCCCCAACCGCCCCCAAACTCGAAAGGGTATGTTTTTTTGTATATTTCAAATTTATCTTCTATGAAAACCGCTATTTTTTGGCCAGTTTGACAACTTCCGGTCGGGTGTTTTTGACCGAAATAGTCAAAAGGCACATATACGGACCAAAACCTTCCATTTAAGCCTATAACCAAGTCTTAATGACCTATCGATCAAATTGTCTAGCCCGTACAAGCTCAAGTCTTGTTAAACCCCTACTGTTGGCTATTTTGTCCAATTTGACAACTCCCGGTCGGTGTTTTTGACCGAAATGGTCAAAAGGCACATTTACGGACCAAGACCTTTCATTTGAGCCTATAACCAAGCCTCAATGACCTTCCGTTCAAAAGTTCTAGCCCGTACAAAAAAGTATGACGGACAGACAGATGGACGAACACCCCAAACCTACTTGTATACAAGTGTAGGCCCCCAACCTTTTGGGTTTGGGCCTAAAAAGCATCAATGTTGTAACAATTCAATCAGATGCAATGAAATAGGGTTGTTGATACATATAACACACCGTAAGGATCGCTCGCTCGTAACTATAACCTAGGATGATAGTCCTAGCTATAATAACGTGGTTTTTATGGCGAATCGAAAGAGAAATCACATGAAAACTTTAGGTCGGGAACTGTATAAAAGTGATGAAAGGGTGGTCAAAAACAATTCATATCAAATCCAAAATATCTTGACTACAATGCGACAACTTAAAATATATTGATCATTGAGATATACCTTTAAATAAACTCCTTTTCTTTGGAAAATCTCGATGGCAAACTTTTCCTCCATTTTGACAGGTTACAATGCATTGTGGGATAGGATGTGCTTTGATAGATAACTATGCGCTAGAAAATAACACATTGCACTGATTCCCAAACTCAATAATTTTTTGTAGATGTAAAGTGCAAACGCCTTATCTAAAATAAGATTCATATAACATTAATGAGATGTGATCAATATGTATGAAGAAAAAGAACATGTAAAGCTATGATATGCAACCAATTTAAGTGATAGCAAGTGCACAAATGTTAAAGTTCGCGTTGTTGATACACAACTGCACCTTGCACCAAAGTCTGAGGATGCTCAACAACTGAGGGATGAACTACATGACAATACGTGCATGAGCTTAGATAAATAGTTGATGTAATGTACAAGCGTATAATAGAATAGAATGCACATTAAATGAGTGAGATTTGATTAATATAAATGAAAAGAAAAATAATATATCAAACTATTTCTGGGCAATGATCCAACAACAGGTCAAAGAACTATTTGGGATATGTTTTTTTGCTACATTCCCACAGAATCGTGGCAAATTCATATCTAAATTATTTAGAATGTTGCAGAATATTGAAGATATACAATAAATTAATTTCGTTCAGTGTTAATATAAACTACTCAGGTCACTGTACAACACAGCGCAATACCTTTTATATTTTGTCATGTTTCATTTTTGTTAGTAAGTAAGGTTCAACATTAAATCGAGAGTTGTTTTGGATATTTATTGCTAAAAGTTATAAAACAATTAAACATACATTCACATTTTTTTTGGAGTAAAACTGTGTATATCAGAAATAAACCCATATTTTTTATAGCATGCTCTCATAAACTTATGTACGCTGATGTTGCATAATCTTTGATAATTAACGTAAAAAAAAAAACAATTGTCGTGCTTTAGTTAAGAAATTGATTCAAACTTTAAATGCAGATTGGTATTGTCATGTGAGTAAATAATACAGAAAATAGAACAAATGGAATAAATCTATATCCTCTATAATTTTACTTTTTATGATATAAAGAAGTATATTTTTTGATTTACGTAATTTATTTAAGTTTTGACACATGGTCAATTTGTAAGTCGTTTCTGATGGGAATTTGTATTCAAAAGATAATTCCAATATCGTTTGAATACACGTGATATACTTTGAAATTTGAATTTCTTTCAATGATTTATACTTTTCATATTACCCATTTAAAAAAGAAACCGACACAATCTAATCCTGAAAATAAGAAACAAAAAGCAAACGAATAATATAACAGCTATTGTACACAGGGTGGCAACAATTATATCAATCATTAGAAACTGAAACAGTGACATTTCATATCCACTGGAACGTATGTGCTTATCACCAAATTTCACAACATGATCTATCCAAAAATTGATCTTATTACCCGCACTTTTATCCTTGTGGTGTAGTTTATTAGAAAGAGATAAAACATTTGTGGTATATAAACTATTATTGAATATAGTGTTAATGTTATTTACAAGATCTATCGATTGAAATGTAGAAATATTCATTTTAATGCCGACACCTTTATGTTCAATTGCTTTTGCATTGTGGGGTTGGTCACCAAAGTATGGAAATACTATCATTGGCGTAGCATGGAAGGCTGACTCAGTATATGAATTCCAGCCTCCATGTGTTATAAAGAGCTTGACTTTAGGATGGCCCAATAAATCATTTTGTGGTACCCAAGAGCGCACAAATAAATTTGACGGAACATCACACTTCAAACAGATAGGCGATTTCCAAATCACAATAATGTGTGATTCAAGATCACGAAATGCATCGCAGAATTTCTCTTCCCATTTTGAAGGTAAATACTTGAAATAGCTTCCAAGGGACATAAGTACGACTGGTTTATCAGTATTACTAAGCAATGATTGTAAGTCGTGTGGCAGTTCCTTTGCC
The DNA here is from genome assembly GCA_001703475.1 of Hydroides elegans. Lineage (NCBI taxonomy): Eukaryota > Metazoa > Annelida > Polychaeta > Sabellida > Serpulidae > Hydroides > Hydroides elegans. The sequence goes on from LQRL01041861.1 coordinate 11,197, forward strand.
TTTCGCATCATAATGTCACCAATATCAAGTGTATTCTGCAACCGTGAATGGGGATACTGGGTAACTGTATTGTGGGAATATAACCAGAGCGAGGCACTTTGCATGATTTCCAATACTGTTTTTGGTGTCTTTTCGGTAACATGATTATGAATATACGGAGATTCCTTGTACCATACTGTCATAACCGCTAATTCGGTAAGTACATTTTGAAATCGATAGAAGAAAGTCAATTGATCGGTAGTCTCAGCAAGAAGAAATGGCGTGGTAGATGGAAGCATTGGTACCCGATACAATCAGGAATTACAGGGTACTGAGACAATACCAAAAGGTACACTCAGTTTGCAGATAAAGGCAGCTGAGCATATTGTTTCTGCCGGGTCTAAAAAGACAAAGTCATACTTGTGTTCGATTAAATCTTGAATGTATTCATCATTCAACATCATATCGCGGCATCCTTCTTCTAGTTTATAACCTATCGTAATTAATGCTGATAGTGAAGTGGTTAAGTATTCATAAAATCCTTTATCCAGTGCCTCAATTGATTCGATTTGAATTCAGTTGAGCTAACGTATTCCTCTGCTTGTTGTACAGGATAGCGAAGTAATTTAAGTTTTGGATGCATTTGGAATTGCAGATTCACACTGGATGCAATAGTCATATGAACCTCATGATTGTTTTCTATAAGATGATCTGCGATTTCACTAAAGATCACCAAATGAGACTTCATGCTTGCAGGATGTAGCAGGCTTTTATGTCCAACGATCGTTTATACCATAAGTATTACTAAGAGCCAAATATGACCATGCATAGTTGATTTCGACATGTTTGGATAGCTAAAAATAAAAGGAAACAACATCATTTTTATCATTGTTTGCGAAAATATTTCATGAGCATGTAGATATTATTTAGATATGATTTTGCTTTGAATACTCAAATATCATATACATGAATAGCCCCTTATCGTTGATCCTTGTACTTATCCTTTGATATATAACAACGAAATGAACATTTAAGTGTATCTAAAACCTGGTTACATAATACTTAATTTAAAGCAAAAACCTATGATATTGGTGGCTCATAAACTCAAAGTACATATATAGCTATCAAATGTTAATTTGATATCCGAGTTCTTTAATGAATCACTTAATTTTAAATTGTTAAACCTTTTTCGATGAATTTGAATTTAAAAAATCTAAATAAATATATATTTTGATTTTTGTAAAATTATAGTCTTTAGCAGTATATTCGTAATTAAAAACAATGCTCCCATTAGTGAAAAAATATGCATATCAATGTTTTTCTAATCGATTTAACTTCCTTCGAATTTGAGTTATGGATGTATATGTATTTAAACATAGATTAGCCTAATTGCATTTTTTCGTCTAGAATTCTTTATTTAGTGGTAAATATCAGATTGTATATGTGATATTCTTTAATATCGTAAACAATAACTGCTAATAGACATATACATATTCCCGATTGTTGTTTGTGGCATTTGCAAACGAAATACAAATAACATTTATAACTATTCATATATTCTAATATATTCATCACAAAACGATACAATTGATTTTCTGCCTATTTTGCTGCTAGAAGGTCAAGCAAGACTAATTATAAACAAACTAAACAATTTTGAATACAATCGAGAAAAGTAAGATAACAAGAAGACATTTGAACAAGAAAGAGAGAATGAAAGAAAGTACTCAGCAATTTATTCTAACAAATATATATTTAATGTATCCTTTTAGCTTACAAATAAAATAAGATAAAGATTGCTTTACTTGTAACATATGCATCAAAATGGATTCAGGTGTATCTTACTATAATTATTGCTTAGATTAAAACCTAATCAACAAACGAATAAAGTATAAGACCACGGTTGCAAAGAGCAAGCTTTTTTCACGTAAGGGATTAGTACTCTCTATTTTCTTTATAAAAACTCTAGTCAAATAAAACCGCAGATGTTTTTTACGCGAGATTTTAAAGCAAAAGTGGTTACATTGTGTTTTTTTACGTCCATCGTGCTAAAGCACAGATGAGTACTCCAGCGGGAAAAAAACTGACAGCGGGGGAAAAAACGGGAGGAATCTTCGATTGTTTAGCCTACTTGTTTTTTTTCTTCCGGTGTAAACAGTAAAAAAGCTCGCGTGAATAACTGCTAGCCTTTTTATTAGCTCTGTGTAACCGCGGCTTAAGGATGGATCAAAATCAAACATTTGAATTGCGTATGTGAATATTTGCTTCATAATAAAATGCTTACACCCATCTCATACGTTACTATGATAATTAATAGACATGTTTACCTGTCCTTAATTCTGCAAAAAAAATCTTTTACACTTCTGCAACCAATAAAAGTTTGAGATTATTAAAATTATAAATAATTGAAATGAAACACTCGCTATACATGAAAACTAAATTGATTCTGTTGGTCAGTTTAGTAACGTGCCATAGTATAATTAATTGGAAAAAATGTCAAAGTATCATAATGTCATTTTCAAATCCAGAGGTGTATTGTGTTTGTACTGAGATTCACATATTAACACTATCACGAAACAATCAGATGATGATTGATGTTTAAAAAGAGAGAATAAATATACAATATTAATATGTTTACTATCTTTACTCTGCTAAGAGATAAGTTTTGAACTGCTTTCCATGGGTTCTTGCTTGTTAAACAAAAAGGAACAACTTGATCCAAACAATCGATTTGATAATTATTTTCACTAATCTCTTGATATCTGTTCCTTTAAGTAACGAATCAAGTAATACAGATAGATTCAAAAATGTTCCTGTGTCCTTCGATCAAACATAGAAGTAAGTTAATGAAAGAATAAAAGTGTTAAAAGTAACCGACACGCATACAGTTCTTTCAAAGACATTTGCTTGGTACAATTGGTAAAAATAATAATTCTGTTTTTTTTTTATTAAATGAAAACTGCTGTTTTTCATTATCTTATTCATTTGATAAATTATGATCATTCTTCAGGTATCATTTTTAACGGTCTAAAAAACGGATGACCATGACTGGTTTAAGTATTTTTTCTCCACGTGCAAGTCAATAATTTCCTGAATGTCTTATATATTTATTCCCTCTTTTTCCTTCTAGAATTCGATGACATACATCGTGAACAATAACGACATCCTCTGAAAATGCAAAATAGACATATACAACAAATTACCAAAACGATCACTAAAATGCAAACTATTGCAAAAACAATATCAAGCATTAGAAATTGAAACAAAGGCATATCATATCCGCTGGATCGCAAATGTTTATCACCGAATCGCACCACATGATCAATCCAAAACGAAATCTTATCACCAGCAGCAATATCTCTATGATGCAGTTTATTAGAAAGCAATTTGGCATTACTGATATAGGAGGCATTATGGAGAACCACATTGATGTTATTCACAAGATCTTGAGGTTGAAACGTAGAAATTTTCATTTTGATACCGACACCTTTATGTGTCATTGCTTTTGCGTTATGAGGCTGATCGCCGAAAAATGGAAACACAATCATGGGTGTTGCATGGTAAGCTGATTCAACATAGGAATTCCAACCTCCATGCGTAATGAAAATTTTAACTTGAGAATGGCCCAGTAAATCGTTTTGTGGTACCCAGGAACGGACAAAGACATTGGACGGAACATTACATTTTAGATTGATAGGTGATTTCCAAATCACATTTATTTGTGATTCAAGTTGCCGGAAAGCATCACAGAGTTTATCTTCCCATTTTGAAGGTAAATACTTGAAAAAACTTCCAAGGGACAACAAAACAAACGGTTTATCAGTTGAATTGATAAGTGCTGCGAATTCTTTCGGCAATGGTCTAGGCTCTCTCATCATTAAATCACCGATATCCAATGTATTCGGCATACGAGGGTGAGGATAATGAGTGACCGAACTGTGAAAATAAAACCAAAGTGATGAACCCTGCATAATTTCCATTACCGTTTTTGGCTGTTTTTCAGGCACATGTTCTAGAACATACGGTGAATCCTTGTTCCAAATGGACATCAATGCCAATTCAGCAAGTACATTCTTGAGGCGTTCTACAAAGGTCATGTGATCAGTCGCGTCCAGGATAAGCGATGGGGTCACTGATGGAAATATCGGTACGCGGTATAGCCAGAAATTGGCCGGGACTGATACCATGCCAAAGGGAACACCGAGTTTGTAAACAAGCGCTGATGAACACATTGTTTCACCTATATCAAAGAGCACAAATTCATAATTCGCATTCATTAGATTGGAGATATATTCATCATTTGTCATCATATCTTGGCATTCTTGTTCCAGATTGGTTCCCATGGCATTAATAGCTGCCATTGTGGCGGTGACGTATTCATAAAATCCTTTATCCAGCGCTTCAATCGATTTGATTTGAATTTCCGCAAATTCCGTTGAACTCACATATTCTTCCGCATGCTGTACGGGATAGCGGAGTAGATTGAGTTTCGGATGCATTTCGAAGTGCAGTTTGACATTGGATGCAATGGTCATGTGCACTTCGTGGTTTCGCTCAAGAAGCTGAGTTGCTATTTCGCCGAATGAAACAAAATGCGATTTCATGCTGGCTGGATGGATGAGGATTTTGTGGCAGGATGTGTGGTGTACCAGCTGTATTATGAGAAGGCAGAAGAGTCTGCCAAACAGAGCTGGTTTTGCCATGGTAACAACTGAAAAACGATTAAAGTCGAGTTATTTTTTTATAAATCTCAAAAAATGAATCTAAATATACCGACTGTCATTTGAATAACATTTTGTTGCAGACGTCATGAATAGCTATAGATTTCGTTCTAAGTGAATGTTGCAGAATACTGGAAAACAAGTTAAGCGGCTATAACACGGTTGAGTTCTCATTAGATCATAGCAATAGTAAACTTAATCATTTTTGCAGCATTCTAGAAATACAGTTAGGGAAAACCCCATATTTAAAAACAAGACTTACTTAAAATAAGCCAAAAAATGATATTCAAATATAACCACATATGACAACAACTACATACATGCCCAATGGATTCGATTAATGAAAATACGGATATCCGTTTGTTTCACGATTGCATTTGCGTATAGATATTGTATTCATTTTACGCGTATAATAATTACAACTTAAAATTAACGTGTATCCCAGTAATGTTGACAACTTTCAACTAAATATAACTTTGTTGCTGATACTGTAATCGGTAAGCACTTAATATACATAAGTTTTCCAAGGTCACAGTCTTTTTTAAGAGGACACGCATAGATAGACTTATAATATAGCAATGAAGCATTTTAAAAACCTGAGAGTGGTTTGGTTAATGATCTGTTTTATCGATAATATAATAAAAAGTTCAATTGAATATTTGAAGAGGACAAAAAATATAAAAAATCAAATAATGCGACTAAGGGTAAAGAAACGCGCTTGTGGAATATTTCTGCGGCACAGCGATATTCAAAGAAAACATAGAAGTCGAGTAAACCCTGCGATCGCAATATCTCAGGGTTTACTTTATTTCCTTTGAAAATCGCTGTGCCGCAGAAAAATTTCACAAGCGCGTGTCTTTACCTTAAAGGTGTGTTCACGCAAAAAAATATCCAAAATTTTTGCGTGAACAGTGGGGATTAATTGCTATGTTTTTATACAAAAGTAGCTTTCGAAAATATCGGGTTTCGTGCTTTTTTCTGAGCTTTTTCGTTTGCGTGAATACGGCGTTATGCGAGTGGTTTACTTTTCGCCAATATCTATAATCAAAATTAGTTCATATTGATATTTTCTCTGCTTTTCGTTTCACTTCAGAGAAAGGAGATGGCCAGTATACATCAACAATAATGCCTATAATAGAGTCTATAGTGTCATGTTTACATTATCTTGAAATATCTTAATATTAGCATGAAGACAACAAAATACAGTAGGTACTATCATATCGAATGAAATAAATTACATATCATTGTCATAATATTGTCTTTTATTCTTATCACAGTAAGAGCGATATGTACATGTAAGTGCGATATGCAAGTTCGTTCTCACGAGGTTAAACTGTCAGCCGATAACACTTAGCTGCTATAAATGGTGATCATGAACTGTACATAAATGCACATGTAGGCACTTTTATTCAATATTAGTTTACAGTGTCTTTGTATTCATGATCCGTTATTTATAATTATGGACAGTAAACTAAGTCGGCTAAAGTACTCGGTCAACTCCATCAATTAAAACTATGTTCAGGTGCCTCGGCTGCGCCTCGGAACTGGCCAATATTTTATTAAATGGACTGGCCTCGTACTTAATCCTATACATAAACTATTCAATATTTATAATGCTCTTACACAACGTATTCGGGCATTTATAAAACGCATTACTCGAACAAATGTTCCACTTTTAAGTTTTGGCGAAGAAATATCACTGACGAAATATCACGTTCTTGGACAATTTTACCAAATTATGTAAGCGCATCCACTCTAAAATATACCTTCCGAATATGCACCATCGGAATGCATCGTCGAAAAACCGTTGTCATTTGGCACCCCTGGCAATCAATCGCCGGTGTTACGTGCAAAAAAGCCCGCCGTGCTCAAAAGCCCGTGGGGCTTTCTAGCACGCATCCGTCCACGTGCAAAAAGCCTGCTTTGTGCAAAAAAGCCTGCATCGTCTTATCTTGATATCTTAGGCAAATATCTATCTGAGCGCCATCATGCGGCGATTAAGTGCCGTGGGTTATAGAAAATGAAAATGAAAATAACTGAAAAATGAAAATAAATATAACTGTCACTCTTTTATTCAAATGTACAAAATCATTTACAGAAAATTAAATGAAAGGGTAAATATTCTTTATTTCAATTACTTATATTGAAATATATATAATTTGCAAAATAGTGCAGAAATGTGAATATTGAATTTGTTATAACGTGTTTTAGCTCTAATTATATTCTCTATTAATGTTGTATTATATCAGGCATTTTTAAAGAATTTATAGAGAAAGAGGACATGGACAAAAATAACATTAAAGATAATTAAATAGTATTTTCTGTTTTTGATTTTGATTTCATTAAAACTTATAAATAGCATGTTATCTTCGCCATTGATAAGCTATCGCACATAAATACTTATCTAAACAGATAAGACGACTAGGGCTTTTTTGCACGGGGTGAACTTACTGTTTTTCTCACCGTGCAAGAAAGCCTGTGCCGTTGTTCCGGTCAAATAAACCCCCCTGGTCAAATAAACCCGTGGGGTTTTCGTGACTGCATTCGTATGCGGGCAGGAAAACCTGCCTGGTCACAGAAACCCCTGCCGTCTTATCTTTATCTTTTAAGCAAATATAAGAGCGATATTACTGGCGTCCAAATGCTTTGAATATTGGAAATAAAAACTCAATAACTCTCATATATTATTTAAATAATATTTATTGCAATAATGTTTATAAAAGTATAGTAGATGATTTTAAAGTCACCATAACTAAAATAATTTGAGAAATCTAAATGTTACTTTCATATCAACAATGCGCTATTTTTATGCGAAAAAATAAATAAAAACAATATTTTTAGAAATGATATTTACAATACTAATGATTATAACAACCTTTAAGCTCACTTAACTGGGATGACTGATAAAACTAGGGCTAATCCCCATTATTATTACTGTGTGCTACGGTTAATCCTCCTAAGTCGTTAAGTCAATCCCTAGATACACGGCTTAATAAAGGCATACTCAGTCAAAACAATCGATGTCTTATTTCAATTGTAATTAATAAACAGAGAACAAATTAATTTAAAACTCTTTTTAACCAACGAATTGCGATACATTTTTTACATGTTCATGTCTATATAAATAACGTAGTATAAAAACTATATGAATTAAATAATTTACATTGAATATCTTGATTTTCACATAAAACCAGGCTGATAACCTCGGACATAAATGCAAATAAGGTTAATCTTTAAACCAATATTTCACATGAATACTGCATACTTTCGTACAAAATTTCACAATGATAAACATTCGCCTAATTAAAGTTATAGTTCCCAATAGATAAATATTAGCATGTAGATGGTCAAATTTAATGACAGATCTTGCATTGTCTCATTCTCATAAAACTGCTATTTAAAAAATAGTCATTTTGCCTGGATTCTAACACAGTATAAAATAAGATCATTAATGTTGATGGAATGGGATTTGCGCGTATCTCCTGAAACGGTTCGATATCGCAGAAGAGGAAAGGGTTCCATAAACGCCTTGCGGAAGCACTGTAGAAGATGTGCGCGCATCTTGTCCTGCTTATATTGTACAAGCACGGGATCCCGGTTGTGACAAATGGATGTTGCGAAAGCAATCGCGAACAGGCCACAATCATCACCACCAGCCTGTTTCGCAACGTTTGCCCATTCAACAGTGATGTTTGGGCCTTCGAAAAACATCAACCATGCCAGGCACTTTTGTCGGTCGATGTCTGTAACAACACAAAAGATTGTTTTTCTTCATTATTTTGTTTTCAATATATTATTAAAAAATATATAAATCTTAATATACACATTTCTGGATAGAATAAAACTATAACCGAAACATTAATGGGAAAAGATTATCTAAAATACGTTTTTTTGAAAGAGTCAACATCTTAATTTACAAAACTAATTTATCTTTATAAGTCATTTTGCACATATCTGGGCT
>LQRL01041867.1:0-11859 GCA_001703475.1 Hydroides elegans
GGTAAAACTAGAATGTTTGTACTTAACGACAGACATAAAATCATTTCTGTTCGAATTTTGTCTAGGTTCGGCTATTTTTGACCTCAAATCTACTAGTCTAATAAGTGGGTCTGAGTTGCATCATTCCTTAATTGAACAATTATTGGAAGCATGACATCACGAAATGGGTTAATTTTCATTGCTATTGTTAAAAACTTTCTTCGGGCACCGGAAATGTTTTCAGGCCATGATGCATTCAGGCAGGAGGTTCATGAAATATTTAAGTCATCCGTTTCATCAAAATAAGATCCAATCTTTTGATCTTGCGTAAAGACAATTATCATTTATTGTAGTTCTATGTAAATGTCATTCACGGGAAGCGTGTAACCCATACTATGACCATAGATCCCATATAGAATCTAATTTGGAAAGTGTAGAGTCTTTTTTTTTTGTTAAAACACGTAACAATATGCTTTCTTGCTTATTTGCTATTTGTTCAAAGCGAAAATATCGGCTCAATTTGGATGTAGATATGGACGAAATCTTTGTGATACCATAAATATCAAACGGGTCTAGGTTATCACAACAATGGTATATCTTTTGGAATAACTACATTATGTTTCTTGTCAAGGGAGATAAAAATGTATTTCTAATCTGCATTTTTTTTCGATAATAATGTGTTACATCGCATATGAAGATTCTATGAAGGCTATTTACAGAGTTGGTGTGGGTTATTAATACTAGTAGCACAAAACGGACGGTCTTTAAAGAATCCTTTAAATATTGCGATTATCACAAAATTATCACAAAAAAATGAATATTTATTCAAAAAGATGTTTATGGGGTACCCTAGCTATCAGTTGAAATTCTTAAATAATCCACAGAAGTAGTCTACAGCCCCAAAAGACCTCATGAATGAATTCGGCTAGCTCCCTTCGTGTTTTAATGAATTTTTTGCGAATCCTTCAAGCTTAATTTGACGATAAAATATAAGCTTTGATGCGTAAAATGAAATCGTAAATGATATCAAACACGCATTTTACCATCCATGCCTAAAGATTCGAAGTTCTTCCCAAAAGAACAGCTCGAAAGCATCAGTTCAACCCAAATAAGTGAAACATGAAGAAAACTCGTGAGCAAGGTGTTCTATTTCGAAGAGGAAAAACATATTTCGCATTTCAAGAAATAACATCAAAATGCATTATGCACAACATACGAACCCTGATTTGACGAAATTGGTCCAGTATTTGATAATGGCCTCACTGAGCGTCTTTTCCTCGGCCAAGTAGGGCAGCGACTCGTTGAGCGGCGCGCCGAACACGTGATCAATTTCGTATCCGTGCATAACGCCCATCCACTCGGGCCAGGGGTTGACCGAGGTGCGGTGGTTAAAGTAGTACATATACACCGGGTTATTCATAGCAGATTGGTAATTGCTGTATTCTAACATATAACAAATGAAAGTCCTGTCGGTAAATATATCATCTAGTAGATTAATGTAGTCTTGTGTTGATGAGGCTGGTGAGTGGCGGTTCCCAAATCCAGGGAGTTCATATTCATAATTAACTAAATCAACTAAAGCTCTATTATTGTTATTTAGAGTGGCCTGTAAAAGCTCTGTATATTCATTTCCAGTGATATGATTATTATTGAGTTTAAAATGTTTAAGATATTCTTGGGCATAAACGAAAAAATAAGTAGCTTCGTCAGCAACCGACCCTAGTAAAATCGGCGTATTGGATTTGAAATGTCCTCTCCTAAGCAGATCATGTGGTGAATCGGTTAAAAACTCGCCATCAACGACAGGACCCAAAGGTGTGGGTACTTTAGAGTGATCATCTATGAGCCAAGAAAAGGATGCCAGCGCTTCCGCATCCATGTCAATCAGGCAATTATATGACTCATTGTCGCTTTTGCATTGAGTTATCTGCAACAAATTATCATATTTCTGTTGGGCCCTTTCCTTAGTATCCGTTGACCATTTGTGAGCTGCTGTACCACTGAGAAGAATGACGTTGTTGATGAAACCACGTGATAAGGGCGATAATAGCAACAATGACGTACTCACTGAGCCCGCGCTTTCGCCAAAAACAGTGATTCTTCTATTATCGCCACCCAATGCGTCAATGTTGTTATACACCCATTGTATGGCACGCGTTTGGTCGTAAAGACCCATATTGCCAGGAATATTGTCCGTACCATCGTATAAAAATCCGAATATACCGAGTCTATAATTCATGGATACTACTATAACGTCGCCTTGTGCCGCCAATATGCGTCCGTCATAAACGTCCAATGAACTGGAACCGGAAGTGAAGCTACCGCCGTATATCCAAACCAGTACCCCTCGTGACTTGCCGAATGGCCGATCGGCGGGAGCCCATATGTTGAGGTATAAACAGTCCTCACTCATCGGTGTATTCGGATTCCACATATCTACTCCTTCAAACTTGTCATACATATGATCAATCTCTTGATAACAGGCGTTTGGGAATTGAGTCGCATCCTTAATTCCATCCCAGGGCGGTATACTTTCGGGATGTTTAAACCTCCTCTCGTTCAAGGGTGGTATTGCGTATGGGATGCCGAGATATATATCCAAATCAACGCCGAGTACATTTTCCCGAATGCCGCGGATCTTGCCTGACTTTGTCTCATTTATGACATTCCGTACAGCGAATGTAGTCCGGAGCTGGTCCAATAGAAATAGAGAAGCGACAGCCGCTAGAACGCTGTATTCAGTCAGTGGAACCATCCTGGAATGAACACAAAGTATATACGTAAATAAAGACATTTTAGTGGAAGGTTATGCTAAAAAATCAAGCAAAACGTTTCCGAAAAAGGATGTTTTTTTAATACGCAACGCAAAAGCGACGTTTTCATTTAATTGCACATGATTGCTAGGTAGATACCTATTGGAGGACGCCAACCTTTTGAGCTAAAATACTTACTGCGTTCTTACTGTACATTTTTAGAGACCATTTACTGGTATGAGTTTGTTAATCCTTAAATGTAGTAGGGTGTGGTTACATAAACTAGCAGTTTTAAACGCTAGAAGCTATTTCCAGTTTTTAAAGTCCGTTCAAGTGAATTGAAATACTTTTTCAGTTCAACTTTAAAAAACATTGAGCATCGCTGCGAGCGATATGAATCTCTCGGTTCGTGTGACCACAGGCTTAGATGCTTTTTTGATGAAGAGAAAAATATGACCTAGATAAATGCTAATATATGGCACTCCCCATCATTTAGGTGTGTACTTGTCCATTGATTTCAAATCGGATTTTAGAATGAACTCGTTTTCATGCCACCCACGCAATATTCGAATTTGAAATATTTGCAAGTAGAATATTTGATTTTTTCTAGATCTAGGTATTCGCCTAATTGGATTCGTTCAAAAAGCAAGTTTTATATGACCCTTCGAGTACCCAATCAACTCAGAATAAACACGTGTTTTGTGCATATACTTAAATCAAATATTCATTAACAGTTTCAAGAGACTTTTCACAACATGTCATAATCCTACCTAAATCATGCGGAAAACCCAAGCTTTTTCTTTAAAAAATCCACAAATCTATGAAACAGGGACAACAATGTCAATGTGGTTCGTTCATGCACAAATTTTGATATGATGGTGCCGGCAGGCATTCCGAATTTGTTTGAAAGAGCTGCAAAATTCAAGGAATATATAGAAATCCAAAATTGCTGAGCTAACGGTATTTTATCTTAATTTCGCTGCGATTTCAGAAAGTTTCGCGAGTGAATGCCGGCACATAAAGGCGGGATGAGAATCCGATAGTTGCAGGCGTCAACCGAGATGAAAATGAGCACTCTGTAGGAATATTTCAACCACATGTGAACCGACGACTCTCACGATGCCAATGGTCGCATCGCTCGTTAAACATGATAATTGCGGAAACAAAAAGGAAGAAAGAAATCAATCGGCAGCATAATGAAGAGACACAATTGGGAGCCGTAGTTGAAGAGAAAGAATAGAAAGGCCCGGATAAACGACTCCCCGTAGCGAGAGTTAACGACTCTATCGGGGAGACGAAATGAATCAGAAACGAGTCAAATAGATATCGCCTGACAGACACAGTTTCGTGCAGCCTGTTCTCCGCGGAGCCTTAAATCAGAGTAACATTATAAAAGAGCGAAAAAGAGCAGGCACAACTTCATCATATGATATATTGATCATTAGTGTGTTGATGCGAAAATTGAGATGGTATTGACATCTGAACATCAATACGAAAGAAAAAAGGATAAAAAATAACTTTGACATTCTCAAGAGGCAATCAATTAGAACAGGCGAACAAAAATAAATCCCCTTTACAGTTGCAACACTATTATTGGCACAGTAGCAGCTCAGAATCATGAAATCAATTCTCGATGATCGCATTTAAAGGTTGCCTATTTTTCTGACGTCACGACCGCCGTGTTGCTGACGTCATGAATTTGTGTGCGGGAGTTCAGGAGGTGCGCGTGAGCCGTATTTGTATCCAGGCTGACTGATGCTGGGTGCGAGTGGTTTCGACATACGGCCAGGCGGCGGCAGTGGATATATACGTTTTATGAGCAAATGGGCTTTCCCGTCGAGATACATCACCTCGTGTTACGAGACTCTGGCTAACAATAAAATGCCAAATGAATTCGCCTTGTTTTCCCCCTTCAGTATAAGTGTTGGATTATGTGGATTGACTAACAAGATAGTAGAATTTCTTATCTATTTCTTATAAAAGCTAGCCATCAATATATCATTACATCCATTTGACCCATGGAATTATTTCATTTTATTATTTTTCGATTTTCATATTATCATGTATGCACATTTGTATGAAGCCATTGCATGCTAGAAAGGTGCTTCTTGTATGCAACGCATTTGCATCAGCTGAGATAAACACCAAAAAGTATATTTTTAGATACAAAGCAGTCATTTTTTTTTTCAAATTCATCTTCATTTAAGCCTACTAGACCGCTCCATCGCGGTCGGACGGGCGGATTCACATATGAATTACAAATATATGTATTCAGTTGGCTTGGGGCATAGATCTATCACTGAGCGATCAAGAACTCTAGAACGAATTAACGTTTAAACATGTTAAATTCCTATTTAGCATGGTCATAATGATAATTAATAATGATAGCCTTTTCATATACTGATTGGAATTCAAAATTGATTTTCATTATTTTTATCTATTTCTCCAATTTTTAGATTCCTGAACTGCCATAAAATCATATAGAAGTAAAATAACAGAATCCCCATATCGACACCCCATTTACTACAATGATGATTAAATTTTAAATGGAAAGCCTCTTCTTGGAGAACAGCTCATGGTGTGTTTTTATTTTTTGCAGCAAAAGACCACCTACTCCGCCAGGTTTAATATGTTGCAAAAAACATAGAGCATAAAAAAATGTTGATATTTAGCAAGAAAGATGCCTTTAATCCGATTGATTATATTTGATAGCATTAAATTTTGTATAAAGCCCCATGCATCTACTATCCGATCTATCAATGTATTATGCGACTTTTTATAAATTCTGAGTGTTTATAATGACTTAAACGGTCTGGATATGTTGCTCACGTTTTTTTTTTTCTTGATTCAGTTTTTATATTAGAATAACATTATGATAAGAAATGATTGGATTTGCTCAAAATTTGAATGTTTATTGACAAAACTATTAGATTTTGTTTGAAAAATCATGTTGATTGTGATAAATTTGGTGGCTGTTGATAGGCATCGACATATTTCGATGAACCAACCATAAACGTTGAAAATAAGCCATTTTTGTAGTTTCTTTTTCTTTATATTTTTTATGCATTGCACCACAATCAAATTAAATATCGTTGTTCTGATTAGTCTAACAGTTTTCATTAAATTTGAATTAAGTCAAGGCATTTGAAGTGACAAATCATAGTTTAAAATATTTGTCTAATGTGGTCAGAGAAGTACTGTTTAATGTTTTGTATAATTTTTGCTAAAAGGTTTTCTATTTTTTCGTCAAAATTCAAAATGCTCAGTGACAACCAAAATTATCAAATTATCAAAATTCTTATTTACAAAATTAATTTTGTTATTAATAAGGATAATTTTGTTATTAATAAGGATTAACGAAAGGAAATGCACACCTTTGATTAATTAGGTGACAACTAAAATAATCATACTTTAAAAAAAAACATCTCTCGTTAAATTTTGTAATTCAAAATGATTGTCTAAATGAAAGGCTTACCTTTTGATGATTTAGGTGAGCGTATTAATCCGGTTCGGCCGATTAATTATTGTCGCAGATTTGGTTCAGCGCATTTGTATCCAATGTGCCTATTGTGGCTATGTACTATTTGCTTACTTTCTCTCGTAACTTGCTGTTTTTGTTTACCTTGCCTGTACATTCACTGGCAGCAAGGAGAGACGAGAAACATCTATGTTGTTGCATCATCAGAAAAATAAATCCCATGAACATGAGAAATAATAGTGAGAAAAGCTAGAAAAGCAGGTTTATGTCCTCAAGAAAAACGAGGAGCGGCGAAAAATAATATTCGCACTGACTTGTTAACAAACATGCAGATCGAAACATCCCCGCGGATTAAGACTGTAATAGAGCTTGTAATTAGCTGCAAATGATGAAGGATGCGGCATTGCGTCTTTTAGTCTATTACTGTAATTTGTTCTGATACGCACTACTAATCTTGAGTTTAATATAATTTCGTTGCAAACTTTAGCAATTGTATTAGATAAAAGATAGAAGGTATATATTAAGTATAACCATTAAGCAAATTTGAACTGCCTGAAGAAAGTATTAATTTTGAAAAAAAAAAGAATAATAATATCATATATATTTAGATTAAAAACATTTTACAATTCTGAAAAGCGAATTTGATTACTACGATGTATTTCAAAATAATGATATTAATATAGACTGTACATGTTAGATTTCCATATAATTAGATCCGAATGTTGTGAACAATTTGAAATATTATATCAAAGTCTAGAACATAAAACAGCGTTACAATATCAAGGTGAAAAAAATTGAGCGGGAAAATGATGAAGGGTCCCAATCCATTAAAGATGGTAAAATAACCAAATAAAAAACAAAGTTACCTAAACTAACAACAACGAACAGTAACCATTTAAACATTAAAATGTGCAAAAGATGTAACATTTTTCAAGCCGACTGAGCTGGAATATGGACGTTTTACGCTTGGTCCATGCTTCCGCCCATATTGTAGATTATTAAAGAGTCTATAGAATTATACTATGATGTGACCGAAAACGACAACCATCTCCATTGAAAAGTAGGAAAAAGTGTCTTAATTGCTCTATAGCTGGATCTTATTTGTTTCCATATTACCCAATACGGAATTCAATACGCTATAGTGTAGATTCATGTATATTTAGTGTAATTTTATTATAAAAAAGAAGGGTATCAATATTTTAAGTCAAAACAATCACATTCTTATCCGGTCATAGATGGGGCCGTCAGTGTCGATGAACCTCGACAAGCATCAATCTCTTTGCCATACAAAAGTTACCGTAGACCTCAGAATCAATTGCAGCCATATGATTTTGAACAAGACTGAATTTCAAACTTCGTTTAAGAGAAAACTACAATATCCATATACCTCAAACTTTCATGAGATATAGGTACAGCATATTTGTATACTATTCTATACTTGCAAATAAATTGATTGAGTGATTATTTCGTGATCACCAAAAATGTAAAACATTTTGGACTCTGCATCGAGGATCAATTGAAGCCATATTTTATATACATGCACGGAAACAAACCTATGTGTTCATTCAATTTGACCAAAAGTCTATCGTCGCAGTGCGTGTTATGACAATGCACACCCTTATAAACATGTTACTATAGACTCCATATTTTGGAACGTATTTAGACCTCAACATTAAAGAGTGAATACTCTCCGTCGGTGTATCGACCAGTCTATGGTTAAACGGTATATGAATGTTCTTGTTTTATGAATTAAACTTTGGAATTGATGAATGGGGCATATAGAAAGACGCGCTTGGGGGAGCGTCGAGATAGACGGGGTTCGCAGATAGGTAGACTCGACCCAGGGAGAGGGGACGTGTAGGAGGGAGCGATCAGGGCCGACGACGTAAGCAGTTAGATAAAAATACGCACAGGTGAGGGTTTAAATATTAAATGTGGTGCATAATGCACCGCCCTCTCTGCACGGCTGCCTATCTACCCCCACCCCGTCTGGCCCGATCGCCCCCTTGTCTGCCCCGACCGCTCCTTCTCCCCCTTTCTGCACATCTGTCTCAATTCGTCTTTCAACGTTCGTCTGGCCCCGTTCGTCTGGCCCCGTATGTCTGGCCCCGTTCGTCTGCCCGACCAATCCCCCTGCGCGTGTTTTAATCTCTATATATAAGTTGTCCTCATCTTGTTCGGATGGATGCGGAAAAAATGGATTGAGGCGCTTTCTTACTGTTATTTTTGGCACTTTTACCATGCGGCGTTTTAAAAGTCTGGCTCTGAATATTTCAATGTTTCTATCTATACCATTTCAATTATAATTTTATCATATGAATAATTCAAAGCACCAATTGCAACGAATAATTCATAAGCGATGAAAAAAGAACATTCATATACGATTTTACCATATACAAGCCTATACACAAATAGCGAGTATTCACTTTATTATGTAGAGGTCTAAATATGTGATACAATATAGAGTCTATAGCGATATACAGGGATATATGACGATTAGGCATTGTGGTAACGTTTCACTCACAGTGATAGTAGACTTCTAGTCAAATTGAACAAACACATAGGTCTGTTAACGTGTATGTGTGTGGAATATGGCTTCAATTGATCCTCGTTGCAGAGTCCAAAATGATTTACATTTTTGGCTATTACAAAATAATCTCTCAATCAATTTATTTGTAAGTATAGAATAGTATACATATATGGTGTACCTATATTTCATGAAAGGTTGAGGTATATGGATATTGTAGTTTTCTTTAAAATGAGGTTTAAAATTCAGCCTTGTTCAAAATCATATGGCTGCAATTGATTCTGCATTCTAATGTCAGAGCTATTAAATGCTCTCACATGATATGTACATCATATAATGCCAGTGTGCCCATACAGGCTGTGCAAATCTTCTATGTACATGATGATTAAACTAACCCATTATGATTATGGACATTTACAATGTTATTCGGGTTTTTGAATTTAGAAAAAAATAATAAAATGTATCAAATAGAATAGATTAACACTTTATTTGCTTTTGAAAATATGCTAAGATGCTCGTTAAAGATTTTAACAAAGCACGCAAATATATCGTGCCTTCGATGTCTAAAGTGCGACGTCTAAAATGACGTCATAGCGCCGCAGAGTTAAAACAAAATGTATATGAATTTGTGTAAAAAAACGTTGCAAGGACGTCTAGTAAAATATATATGTCGTTTTAAGTTGCGAATAATATTTAAACGAGACATCAAATAATTTTTGACATTGAAATACAGAAGTGCACGCCACGAGGTGTTCCTCCAAAAAGGTGTTCCTTTTCAAAATCGATCTAGCTACAAACTTACGAAAATGGTCTTCTAGCTACAAGAATTTCAGGAACACCGTTAACAAATTATCTCTATTTTTGCCAATTATTTTGACAAATTTGATTTTAAATTTATGCAGAGATATGTAGGTAGGCAAGATAAACTAAAATATAAGTGAAAATTTGTCACGTATATAGCAATTACAATTTTCATGTTTTTTTAAAAGGTGTTCCTCTCCGGATTGTAGCTAGCTAGATGAGTGCAATGAGCCCAGCTAGCTACAAATAAAGGAACACCTTTTGTAAAAAAATGTTATTCTAAATGTCATTATTTATGAAGAGTACCTCACGAGCTGTTCCTCACAAAAGGTGTTCCCCAGCAAATCCCAGCTGGCTTGTAGAGTTTGAGGAAATTCAATCTAGCTTGGAGATTTAAGCAATTTGAGGAACACCTTTTTTTGATAATTTCTTTATTTTGTGATAATTAATGAGAATAAATTATTGCAAATTGATCGTAATTGCTTGCAATTTGTTTATAAACGGTTATTTTGTATTAATGATAGGTGATTTAGTTATAATCAACAGTTTAATTGTTGGAAAATGTGTTCCTTTTCTGCTCCAAGCTGGCTAGAAAAGGAGGAACAGCTTAGCTGGCTTGGAAAAAAGGAACACCTTTTTGCAAAATGTAAATGTTCAAAAAAGTAGTATTTTATTGTTGTTCGTCTTTGTAAAGTTGATTTAAGGTGATTTAGCAACTTTTTGAAAAATGTGTCGTGGGATGCCCTTCATTTATTGTATATTTCAACGTATTAAGTGGTTTAATTCTTAGATTGACACCTTTTAAAAATTTGGTCGTGGGATGCCCTTCAAATACATTCTTTTTTCGTCTGGACGAACCCCACAATCTGACTGACATTGCAACTCAAACGTAGAACTCTACTGCATCACATTTATGCAATTCTTATGCTCAGGGACATGACGATTCTCCCTCTAAATAGGTAAATGTAAATTTTTGAAACACCAGTCCAAACGTTTTGTGCTGGATTTGAAATGAGAATATGACTGCAGAAATGAGCAAAATGGTTTAAACCTAATTGTCCACATAAGATATTTATATTTTAAATGTATCATAATAAAACATGCTTATGAACAAAATGACGCCGCAACACGAGGTCCCGTTATTTTCACGCGGGCTCTTTTCATATAAATACTTGACATGCTTTTGGATACGTTACCAAATTGACTAGAACTATCTTAGTAATATGAACACTTTTTAAAACTTTAGGTATATATGTTATACATAATTAAACTATATATTTGCACGGGTATATGTGATGAAATAGGCGTTTTTTATTCATTCGAGGATTATTATGAGGTGAAATTGCCCATACACTGTATATTGATCTAGTGAGAAAAATTAAAATCATGAAAACTTACTCGCGCCGAACCAAGGTAAAACCATGGGACATGAAAAATGTTGACGATCAAAAACATCTATGGACATGTCAACCTAGGAATGATAAAAAGATACAAGTAGATCGAGGTCTATTGTGACAATTGCTTCTCCCAGGATAGTGGCTGTCATGACAAAGAGAGAGCGATGAGTGAGAGACAAAAAGCGAGCGACATATACCCATGTAGCTTACCTGAAAAGCCGCCGCGGTTGCGACCCGACCAGCGCACAATCAATAGCTACTGTTCACCACCTTTTGCCGGTGTCGCAATAAAACCACCACCACCACCCCGTCGATTCCGCTTTTGAATAGTGTGATAACAGTGATAATTGCTGTTGAGTCGCGGATATAGAAATGCTAGCAGCTACTGGTTTACATTCACAAGTGTCGTCGGTGCTTTGACACAAGAACGATCAAGAACACTTAGCATCGGTTGTAAATAACGCGTTTGAGTAACACTTATCGGAATCAGATGCTCTCTAGCAAACCATACAATGGATTATATTGTGTTTAGTTAGCTATAAAGAACCCTCTCTAGCGCCGAGAATTATTAGACCCTATGCAAAAACACAATGCTTTTACACGACTCGGGACAGCACATCTAAAGGTGCGATGTGGATCCTTATTCGGAACCATGGGTGAGTAAAACATGTTTTTTTTTACATATATACTTTTTTTTATCGGAATTAGCTAGGCTATAATGAAAGACGTCATTGATAATAATGAAGGTGTCTTGTGTGAGATGCAACTATGCTTCCTTAACAGTAAAATGAAAAAAAAAGAGTAATTAGCCCCCATATGAATACACTTAATTAGCATTCTCTTGGGTGCCATGTGTCGGAGGATACGTGTTGTCATATTCCGTAAAAGACAGGTAGCGTCACTCACTATCTTTAGATTTTAGTT